>NNCF01129167.1:200446-293864 GCA_002313205.1 Laupala kohalensis
TATATATATATATATATATATATATATATATATATAACAACAACGTCATGTAACGTCGTTTGATAAAGATATATCATAAACGCTCATAATAATGCTCGTAGAATGCTAAAGCGTAAAGTGAAGTAAACTTAAGAATCGGTGTTGAACGGTGCACTGTGACAGAAATTTAACTGACTACCCCACTGGTTAATCGTTCTGCTGAACATTTCTCGCTAATCCATTCATTGTTTACATTCCTCTAGCATATTATGCGATTTACTCGTTATGTGATATGTTGGTCAAAAGATTTAATTGCCATAAAATTGTTCTCTTCGATAAAGAGACCACGAGAACACGTCATAGCTCTATCTTCCAGGACACGTCAATTCTACGAATTGCATCAAATAGTAAACCGTTTTCGAAAAATAAAAAAAATTGGAGTGTGCCTCCCTCAAATTTACAATTATAATTTGCAAAAGATCACAGCTCTAAACACACTAATTTGCAATGATAATACAACAAAACCGAAAAAACTTCCAGAAAATAAATCATTTCAAACGCGATGACATATTTAAAATATCAATCGGTTCCAATATATTTATCCTCACAACCATACATTATACACTCCCAAACATCATATCTACACATTCATGTACAGATTGCATGAATTATCTTCCACCCAAAATTCTTTGCAATTGTCATTTTGGCTTATATAAAAAAGGCACCCACAAGACTCAAATTTTGGGAACATTTTTCCCTGTATCTAAAAAACGGCGTGACCTATAGAAATGCGGTTTAGCAATCTATACGCAGAATTAACTGAACATCAAAATGCTTCTATTCATGTTTTCAAAAACTTTAATTTTAAGAGACAGGAAGTGGAGCACACGGTGTAAATGATGTCGGAATGAGCTGCTCAGAAATAGGCTTTTTTCCCCAATGGATTCGAAGTCAATTCTCAAGTTTGGTTTTGATATATCAATTTGCTTTTGAGTTATCTGGGGGGGGGGAGAATTTTCCTAACTTATATAAACACACATACGACATTGTACATTTAAAAAAATTGAAAATAGACTCCACAGGAGCCAAGATCGTAAAGATCCGAAGAAATCTCAAATATTTTATTCGACCTATTACAATACTTCCCTTATACATTCTGTATAGTTTTCGGGAAGTAAAAATAATATATAGGTTCATATGTACCGCGTGTGTAATGTAATGGATTTACTTAACCCTTATGCTCGTTGTCAGAATTAATCACTTCGTGAATTCTAATGGCCTTGGCCTAAATTCAGGATTTTAAGAGCGTAATGTAAAATGAAAATTAGAGTTGTCCATTAATATAGAAACAAATGTATGGTATTAATTTTTTTTCAATTTTTTCTTTTGTCAATACAGAAAACCTCTGCACGAATATGCAGAACAGACATATAAGCCCCAGTCACAGAGAAACTCTTTATTCCATTTCCACGAAACGATTTGGAAATGATTCTAGAGCGGTTGCATGTTGTCGTTAAATCGATGTGACTTGCAGTCAGGGAACTTAATATGTTGGTAACGACCTCTTCCAAGTCCGTAATCTACGCTATAATTACGGCGTGAACTGTGCTAGTGAGTGTCTCGTCATTTTTATATCTCGAGGATCAGAAAACTGAAAATATTCTGGATGACGCAGTCTGCCTCAGGGAATGAAAGGTTTGACTGCTGTTTCATTGACAGTTGGATATTATAGGTATTAAGTTCATTTTTCAACAAATACCAATTCTATGGAATTAAATATAAGAAAAAGTATCAACTAATATTTAGTGAGTTTTTCCTCGTAATACTTTTTTTTCGTTATTGGGTACTATTGTCAAGTTTTTATTTTTATGCATAAAGTATGACAAATTTTCTTATGCACTCAATTTCTTCGAATGAATCAGATTCAGTTTCTTCTAAATGAATTACAAAGACATGTGATCTCTGATGAATAATCAGTTCGAGAGATGTCGAAGTCGGCGTAGAAAGATAAAATATTTTCATGTTTTTGCACTACATGGCTTAGTATAAATATATTGTCATCAAAACGGTTACAACTACTTATGACCACATGGAGAATAATAAACTAATTAATACCTTTGGATAATCCAATAAATACTCTCTAATATACTATTTTACTATCTATAACACAGCAACGGAACTCAAAATTTTTTTATCTTTAAGTGAAAGGAAACCCATTTTGTTTGAAATCAAGTACAAAAAGCTTCGTAAGTGACCATAAATTGCATTGAAGAAGTAAGAAAGAAGAATAATAAAAGAAGTAAGAAAGAAGAAACCAAAACGATGATTACAGTGAATTTTTAATTTAACATATTGTTTGTTTGTTGTTGTTTTTTCGTGGATATAAACCATGACGCGTTCGCAACTCATAGCTAACACCAGTAGAGTTTGTGTAGATTATCGACTTCATTTTTGAGAGTGAATAATTATACGCTTATTATGGATCGTAGAAAGAACGTATTTTATGAGAAACTCGATTGGTGTTTGCAATGAATGCGTTTTGGCTTTTTCTAATTACCACAACGCGTTATGGTAAAATCATGAAATCCAGCCACGAATATCGCTTTTTAGTCTTTTTGAGTTAGCCACAACAAATTGTGGCTGTTTTTATGAGAGCCACAACATAAATAACTCGAAGATGATATAAAGAGGCCAAAACGCGTTTTTTCACTCAATGAGCGAATTCGTTCATTGACCCTAACATAAACTATAATATACTAGCTTTATTTCAAATCCTTGGACTCATATGGATTACTCCATTTTACAAACGCTACACGATCAAAAGAATAACTAACACCCAATTCTCAAAATTATTATTGATATGCTGATAATTGAATTGACTTTAACAGTAAAAGTTTTGGCAGATTTCCGTATCCTCTACTATATTAACTCCCATGATAGCATTTAGTAACAGTATTGAGTGACTGAATTATTCTAGGGTATTTCCAAAGGTTGAATTGTAAATTATATTAAAAGAAAATAGGTCACTGAAATAGGTCCTAATAATTAGTTCTTGACTGGAGACGATTAATGGGCTTGAGAATGTTGTCTATTGTGAATGGAAAACAAAAACTCGCGTTCTTAAGCTCATTGTTAATTTCATAGTCATTAAAAGTTCTTTTCATTCGTCACGTAGTAAAGTTACTTAATGGTGTATTTGGGATATCTTTTTATTTACTTTTTTTACATGATAATATTTCATGATTACACACGTACTATAACTACAGTGATTCTTAAATGAATTTTTGATTCAGGATAGATGATCTTTCTTTTTATTAGCCACTCTATAGACGTGCCCCTAGAATCTTAAATTTCACTGTATCTCATAGTCACCAGATTCTCAAATCCAATATTTTGTCTTTGCCTTTCCTCAAATTATCATTTACCATACGATTCCCTTCAAATTTATTCAACGCCTCTTTTTTTTTCATTTTCCTTCCACTTTTCCACATATACACTTTTTCGGAGCCGTTATTCAAAAAATCATTTAATGAATTAAGTCTTTCACTTTCTTTGTGAATGTTCTTTGATGTGAGAACATTATTCTCAACATAAATTTCTTATGCCTTCTTTTCTTCACCTGAGTTCACCTGCTTTTGATCTCATTCTTGTGATTGCAAGGGGAACAATGGTTAAGCTTGCGTGAAAACGCGTTAGAGGCATTACTTCAGTGAATAAACAAACACGTGATTACACGGAGCTTACGCTGCTACATTATCAGAGCCAATCGGGACGACCCGTGGCGTAGCGCCTAACGCACTCGCCTTTTGTCGCCAACAGGGACGCGGGTTCTAACCCGATCCAAGTAGAATTCGAGATGGTGGACGAAGCGGTGTTCGCGGCAGGCTCTCCCGTGTCCCCTGCCGGTCATTCCATCACAACATTCACTCATCATTCAACACCTGTCTTTCATGAATCACCCGCCTGAGGCAGGAAGGGCATCCGGCACTCTAGAAATTCCCCCGCCAAATCAAAGTGAGAGGTATAATATCATCCCCATCTCTGACCCCTAAGGCTCCGACCCCTAAGGAATAGGAGAAGAAGTCTCGACAACCAGTACCATCGTTATCATAATTTTCAATTAAAATTTTTTCTACAAAAAGGAAATCCGTCATTCCTGTTTCAAAGATGCTAAAAAATCAATACTTTTTTCTACTTTGTATCCTTGCATCTCAGAAATTAGTCTGAAAATGAAATTTTCTTCACAAAACACAGAGTACGAAACTTGTTAGGTTGAAATTTTCCTCACTGCACAGTGGAATCCCTCATTCATTCTACACTAACTTCAGCTGTGTTTCTCACGCACTCAGACACCTAACGTATTATCTTCACATCTTACTTTCCTCTCACGTATAATTCAGTAGGTGAGCACTGAGATGGCTTGTGAAATAAATGACAAAAAGAACTTGATAGTATTCACAGAAAATATTATTGGTTTATTTTTTCTCCGGATACATGAAACTGATTTCAATATTGAACCAATATATCAGATCATTATTGTTCTTCCTAAAATACTGCTATGGATTTTTGTGATAAAAGGCACTGGCGACCAATGTCGATGAAAGGGAAACTAACTTACCAATGATCACGTCAAGTAAAAAGGAAAACAACCTTGAAGACAAAAGATAATACCCTTCATATCATGTAGGTATTCTTATTGATAAAAGAAAAAATAATTGCGAAAAAAAAAACTTTCAAAACTAGGCTAACATCGGAAATCGGCTAAGCTAACATTTATTTTTGGGTTCGATGTGACACAATCAATTAAGTATATACTGTTTTACTTATTATTGTTTAAATATTGAAAAATAAACTAAACATACTAATCTGTCTTACAACACGTCGGATTTACAAAACACTTAGGAATTAAAGCGACAACATGATGTCGCTTGAAATGTCGCTTGATGAAAAGCGTTATGTCCACTCCAACACATATAATGCCATTGAATTGACAGAAGCGGGGTACAACTCATTGATATAAGGATAAAAATGAATGGGGTCAGAGTTATAAAGTGAATTTTGTAGATACTTGGCTAT
The DNA here is from genome assembly GCA_002313205.1 of Laupala kohalensis. Lineage (NCBI taxonomy): Eukaryota > Metazoa > Arthropoda > Insecta > Orthoptera > Trigonidiidae > Laupala > Laupala kohalensis. The sequence continues at coordinate 205,502 of NNCF01129167.1, forward strand.
TATGAAGAGGTTAACGAAGGATACGTTATGGTTTTCCCAGCAGAACTATACTCGTAAATTCTCATTAAAGAATAATTAATGTGACATGAACGATTTTAGACGGAATAGCGCCACATTTACCACACGCCATCTGACTTACCGTTAATAAAACGGATAAAGGTAAAAAACGAAATTGGAATTTATTCTTACTCACATACAACTTTCATTTCAAAATATTTTTTTCCATTTATAGCACGTACAACCTCTGACGCATTCAAGAAACTCCTGTTTAATCAAAAACATAAAACATATTAACTTATTTTTTTAAATTAGTAATATTTCGAAATAATCCTCAAACAAGCGCTGAGGAATGTATGAAGTTTAATTTCATAGAGAACGTCACGATCAATAATTGAGCCATACCACTAAGGTGCTATCTGAGTTCTACTTGCGAACTTCGTCACAATATATTCGACTCACATGTCACTGTTTCTGTTAATCAGTAAAAACACTTTCTGAAGACGTCACTTGTGTCATCTTCAATACATGAATCACCAATAATAAATTTTGACAAAATATTATTTGTTTTATCCTGTCATTGATGTCAAAATTGGCGTGAAAACTATTGTAACATTTATCTTGGCACATTGCGTCTACGAAAAAATGTTATCATTACCGACACCATTTTAATAATAATAAAGCTATCACTGCATACATTGATACATGGATAAATAACCTTGTTTGAAATGTGTGGATATGATGCTCTTTGAAGGGAACTGCCAATCAAGTTTTCAGTTAGTGTCATGAGTTTTACTGAATCAATAAAAAAACTGCGCAGGAAATTAAATATGTGACATAATTTCGTAAGGAAAACTGTTCACCTATACAGCGAACTTAGCTGTTTCTATTCCAACAGAAAATCTTAAATCTTTGGCAATCTCAACTCTTTTTGGGTGGGTGGGGGGAAGCTGCTACTGTGTTCTTTCACATGCTCAGGTGAATTCTCTAATTGTGACTTGTGGGACACACTGCATCGTGATCAAGATAATAAAACCGACGAAATAACTTCTCTTTATCCCATAACACATGTTATTCAAATTATCTATCGTTGATGATAAGAAAATACACTGACTTTAAACAATTCTGCTGGATAGTTTTTGGCAGTGGTAAAATAGTGACTATTAGTCAATACATACCAATCCTAGGTAGATAGACTTGTTGGTAAAAGAGCATTCGGAATTAAGCAAAGATTGTTTTATAATGTTTAGAATGGTCCGCTTTATGGCAATATTCGTTACCGGTGGTCAACATTATTTTCCATACGGAACACAACGAACAGGTTGTCTCCAGTCCTTGTGCTCTTTGTGCCACCCGATCAATGGGTAAAAAAGTGTTTGTAACAAGGAAGGTACTATCTCATTTCGTTATTCTGATTACTATGAAGTTATAATAAAAGAGTTATGTAGTGAAAAGGGATATTAATAGTTTATGCGTGATATGATATGCAGGTATATTGTTTGATGCGACTTTTTATTAGGTCAAAGAGAATGAAACTTTCAAATCCTTGAATATGGGAGAAAGTATTACAATAGGAGCACCATGAAAGCTTCATGCTTTACACAATTGCACTACCCATTTATTTTATTTTTTATTTCTCAGAATGTGCAAAATAATTATTTGAGAGAACTTAACTGTAAAAATAAATTTAATAAAATTATTTAATGAGATTAGTCGAAAAGTCATCTAATGTTTCGACACATACATAAATAAGAGTACCATCACATTGTGGTGTGTCAGACACCAGTATTAGGCACATGTGATACTGCGAGTAATTTAACGCTTATTTCATTCATTGATAATCCGTACTATCCCTGTCATAATTCATCTTTCTACTCTAAGGGATTTTCTGAGGATTGCTGTGTTTCTGACCATCCATTCATATCCTGGCTTCAATCGCATGAAACATATGAAAAATGAAAGGAAAGAAAAAAGTTACCCCGCATCCTCTAATCTCATTTGAAAAATCCTGCGCTCACCCATAAGTAATCCCATAAGACTGTTACACGAACTTTATTGAAAGTAGCTAATGCCCAAATCCGATGACCGAACTATTTACATCGAAGCTCTTTCGACCGCAGTAATGTTTTTGTAGCAATTTAGACTTTGAGAATAAGGGATTTTAATTGCTTTTGAGTCACTTACTTGTTTAGAAAGGGAGATGGGATATGTGCGTGACAATGTAGTGTTCTGAGAAAAATAAGATAGGTGCACTAAATAACACCAATTCCGATCAAGCAGAAGCGAATTTATCATGTCAGCACCCTCTCATCCATATTTTATAATATCAACACAATGTCAGAAAATGTATATTTAATAGAAAACAAAAGCTATAATTCAACGAATAGTTCCTCTTATCAATTCTTTAAATTATTCTTTAAAAAATTGTTAATAATTTGAAACTTTGAAAATGACTTCTAAATTAAAGATTAACTTTGAGGCTACCACCTCTAGGCAAAAATCGAGAGAGCATGTATAAAAAATCCACCTCTGCCCTAAGGAAAACCAGAGTCAGAATGAGGCTACAGAGTTAATGAACACAACCCTCCCTAGGTTGGGTGAAGATTAAAAAAATCTCGTATAAATAATAAGAAACAATAATAGCATTCAGTTAATTGTTTGAAATATAACAAGTTATTTTTGAAAGTACTGTAGAAATGGGATCATGAAATACAAGATGAATTCACGCATTAACTATTTAAGAGAATTATTAAAAATATTTGATGGGAAATAGAAACTAGTTTATCATTTATTAAAATCCAAGAGTTCTTTGACACTGTGGAAGCAATGGTGCAGTAGGAATTTTCTACCCAGGATTTGAAGAAATTTAATATAGTAAAAAAATTTCTCTTTGGGGGGGGGGAATTATAGAACTAATCGTGAATGATTTGACTCTTGATAGAAAAAAGTTGTTGACATGCAAGGAAGACGAATATTATCCCTTGCGAGTTTTGCGATCGTGAACAACACATTTTCTTATAAAACGAGGTTGGCATTATAGTAATTCAATCTTAACAAATACAACCTTTTCATAAATATAAATCAAAGAAGTGTTAAAATATTTACAAAGTGTTTTCCTTAGTTATCAAGCTTTACAAAGTGTTTTACCAAATATAAATTTCTATATCACGTACGTAGTATATAGAAAGTATTGTAATCGCGAAAAAATTCGAAAGCGAGATTTCGACGAAAATATCCCTGATTCTGAAAAAGTTGTTTTTGCCATAACGTCCGTCCGTCTATCCGTCTGTCCACCTGTGCGAAGCGATTCTGAGTAAATGGATGAATCAATTTAATTCGCATTTCGTATTTACGATAGAGTTTACTTGTTGTCATTGCACGTGCACTAATTTCTTTTTTACTTTAAAACAAAGGGTAATTCACAAGAAGGACAATGTACTCTTTTGAATGTTTCTCAAAAACGGCTTTAACGATTTTGCTTACATTTTCTGTACCTAAAGTACAATTAGTATGAATTAGCGGTATTTCGCTTGAATGTTAGGTATAGACGCAGTAAAATAATTTCTATCTGCTACATTTACGCATTTGTTTACTATTTCAAGAAGCTTGAACAATATTTAGCGGTGTAAATGGACCAAGCAAACGTAGAATACACTGTTAGTAAACTGAAATGAAAGATATGATAATGATAAATACATGGGAGGTCAGAAAACGCACTGCAGATACGAAAATACATCAATTTCTGCCTACAACGAAATTACATTTACATAACACTTTTACGATATTTATAAGACTGATATGTCGCTATATGTTTTGAAATAACATTCTGAATATTTATTTTACTTTTTAATTTCAAATAAAAGACAATAAGTTGATCTAGCGACTTTCAGCATGAATAGAGCACTGGAAGACGACCATAATATAGAGGACCACACCAGAAATGACCCTTTCACTCTAGAATGTTTTCTCATTATGCTGTAGACGGAGAAAGTATGTGCAAGGGTTTTATACCACTAGTTTTTATTAATGTATTCCCTTTGAAACGCATAGAAATCTAACTACGCTCGTTTATTGTTACTAATAATTGCTATTGTTCACTTCGGTGTTGATGTCTGGATACCTCCCCACAGGTGTGCTATTGAGACTGCATGTAATACGAGTAGCTGTAACGCTGTTGTTAACGACCTTTCGGAACAAAGACAAACTCTTGATTAATTTTGTTCTTTCCCATGGAACATAATGTCACAATATTTTGTGCTCATTATGAAGCGCAACTGAATGCACCATCAAATATTGTCCGTGTAAGTAAACGTTGCAGAGAAGGGAATTATTAATTATTTCTTTACAAGTATTAGCTTTAGTGATAAATTCGATGATGACGTAGTAGTATTTGCAATCCCTTTGAAGTTAATTTTGCTTTATCGCAAGAAATACTATGTTACAATGGACAACAAAAGTTTTCGTGTTCCATTAAGGTGGTTTTTATTTAGGGGTAAAAATGTTATTTGTCAATTTTCACCTTGTTCTACTTAATAAAAACGATTTTGTTTTTTATTTCATTTTAAAGTTTGAGAGGTCACTACCGCGTCTCAATGATTTGTAATTTAAGGGAAAAATAAAACTTATTAAATTTTTATTTAACAATTGATTTAGAAACATTTGTTTACAACCTTAAACAATTGTGAATGGTTACACATTATACGAAGACCTGATGATAAAATCCAAATAAAATTTTCCGAAAAATTGTTATTTTTTGGAATTCATCTCTGTTGATATCATACTGCGTTGAAAACTTTTTTCATGACTCCAAACGTCTGATATAGCTTTCTAAATGTTACCGCAGTTGATTGAGTTTCATGAAATGTTTTTGTTTTTTAGCGTTAATATACAGCGTTGAAACTGCAATTGAATGAACAACTATTGCCTCAATTATGATTTCGTCGATATGACAAACTATTTTGAGCATTTTTGGTTGATCGTTTGCTTAATAATGACGCTTGCTCTGCTGAGTAACTAGTTTTTTTACTGAGGTAATTTCTAAGACAGTAGTGAGAAAGAAACCCTTCAAACGTTCACAACTTAAATTGCTATAGTTCTTCGTATCCCTCGGTGTGTTTGTAGTTGTTGAGTTCGAATACCATTGTAAATCGCATGGATATTATCACTGTTGGTGTACTAGCCTGCATTGTATAAACTAAACTGTTATATTCGGTGTAGCCGGTAACTCAACTACGTACCTTTCTTGGGAATGTTACTTTTCAATGCGCAATATATTTGCAATAAATTAAAGGTATTTACCATATTCAAACTGTTATATTCATTAGTAGGCGTTAAATAAGATATGTATGTTTGCAATATAAATGTTACTTTCTGTAAAACATTTCTTGAGATTTAGAAATGTTGCTCTTTGACAGCAACCTACAAAGCATATTTTTAAAGTTTGAATTTTTATAGAAGTTTTATTGTAAGACATATAACCAAAGGGGATGGTGTCCTAACAAAATTTCACATTGCAATTAAATGATTTTGGTATATTTTGTTTACTTAATTTGAAACAAAAGGCAGAACCGAAAAATTATTTTGTGCCCAAGTGGCCTTCATCAAATAAAATAATTATTCGTTTGGAACTATAACTTTCATTATATTTCAAAAGTTTCAAAATTTGATTTTTAAGAACCGTAGTTCCTCGCCGATTATGTCACACGTTACAGTATAAATAGTGACATGTGTTAACATCGTTCGAATCTTTAACCACATCTTGTCTAGCCGGTAACTCAACTACGTACCTTTCTTGGGAATGTTACTACGCAATGCACAGTATACTTGCAATAACTTAAACGTATTTTAACATATTCAAATTGTTACATTCACCTGCTCTTAAAATATTGAACAATCCATGTTCTTTTAGGAACTTTTAGATTCCAATCTTTGGAAAGTGATTCACTATTCCTAGTTAGTCATTTCTAATCACATAATTGATCCATGTTTACGTCAGGTCCATAGCAAAAATTTATCCGCGAATGGCCTGGTCTTAAGTCAAACATTAATTGTTGTTAATTTCTTAATACTTTTCCTTAAAATATATTGTTGGTTCAATTGTTTAATTCACGTTGTTGATTAGTCAACAAATGGTAAATTAACAATATTATATAGAGATATACTTTTCTTTTAATTTCTATGGAATGTCGGCGATGGCCGGGGCTGCCCATTTCTTGTTCCCTACATAGGAAAAAACTAGTACCTCTGTAAATTTACTAAAATGTTCAGGTCCCGACATCCACAACGCTGAGTACACATTATGGTTTCCACAAAAGACCAAGAGCGCTTATGTCCTGTGACATTACTCATCAGAGGGATCTGACGGACCATACTATCACGTATGCGACTGCGCTTCATTTCCTCTATGTGATAATTCATGTCACACAATTTGACAAGAGGACAAAAGACTAAAACCAGATTAAAATTGTGAATCTCGACCACTCCTGCTCTTCATCTGGTCGATAACTTCAATTGTTTCCCTATCGTGTTTGGTAACGTGGAAGCGAGATTTGTAAATTAAAATTTGGCTTATTCACCTCTAAATATAGAGGCGCTGCATTAGATTATATAACCATGGTATGGAACATAATAAATTTGTTACAAATGTATTATTATTATAGTAAATACTTTTTTTACTTCGATTTATTGTCACAAACCACTATAAATGGGTGGAAATGAATGGTAAATGTTTTTTTTTTATTTCTAAATTTCTATCTACCAATACCTGTCTAAATCCTGTAAAAGAGCGAAATACCACTCACATTCTGACACACTTACCAACTAATCACAAAATCTCAGAAACTATTAAACCTACAAACTTGAAATCGGACACGTCGGTTATTTTGCGGAGTACACATCCGCTAAGGAATAATTTTATGAAAAAAATTTCCTAAAAGAGTGAAATAAGGATTGGAATTTTTATGTATTCCACCATAACTCTGGAATGCCTGAGGCAATTTCAACCAAACTTGATATATTGATGACTGATCACATGACAACGAACACTGTGGAGGTAGGATATCTCTGGTACTCCTAGAGAGGGGATGACAAGAGTGTGGCATTTTGAAATAATGAAAAATCTGATATTAGATCCGAAATCATAGTTTTCGGTGTCGTTGAGATGAAAAAGGACGTCCCCATATTCTCTAAGTTCACATTGGATATGATATATTTCTAGCGTCCCTGGGCAAAGGGTGGAAACGGCGGACAGGTAAAATAATAAAAAACAATCAATATCGGCGTTGAATAATTGAATACTTAATACAGAAGAGCAGAGTCGTACTTTGGGAAGGGAATGAAATGTAAAAATATACGAAAATGACTGATATTAGTGTTAAGATCATAGTGTTCGGGGCCACTGAAATTAGTAGTGACATTCCCGAAGACGACTAAGTTCACAATCAGCTCATATAAACTCCACCACCCCTAGAAAAAAGGATGCCGGAAAAAAATTAGCGAACATGACATATCAGTGACGACTCCACGATTCTCGGCGTCTCTGAGTTGACAATTAAATCCCAATAACGTGTAAGTCTACATTTAGTCCCCTTGAAACAAACACACCACTAGCACCACGTAGAGGGGTGGGTGGAAATAAGTTTATGGATAAAACTAATTTTGAAATATAGAAAAAATTGCATCGGATACACAGGTGTTAGGGTGATGAGATATTTAAACTACAAATGCCGTTGAGATCACATAGGAGCACGTTGTACTTAGAGTTGGGGGTAAGTAGGGCGAGACGTACAAATATCGTAAAAATATTAGGGTCGAGTTCAAGGTTTTTGTGTATTCTGAGAAGACTAATCGTATTTCCAATGGCATTATGTACCCTTCATACCACATGAAGTACACAACACCTCTTCTATCACAAATGAAACTCTTTCCCATACTCATCCTTAAATAGGAAAAGAGCGTCAACAGAAAATTAGATATCTACAGCATTACTTACCACTTTCTATTTGTTTTACCAATGTAAGAACCTAAGTATAATATTTGGAGGCAATTCAGAACGAAATAAAAATTAATTTGAGAACTATACACATCGAGACTTTAGAAAGAAGACTCTAAAATTGAGCCAATTTGGAAATTTGGCGTTTCGTGAATTTACTTTTTGATGCACTACAACTTTTATGGTGAAAGGTTTTCGTTTGGAACAGTCATTGCGAAGTTCAAGAGGTTTGAAAACGGCTATTTCAACTTTTTCCGCTAAGTTGCTATCGGTCAATGCAGGCAAACCACTGAACCAAGTTTAATTTTTGAAGAATTCATTTGACGTAAAATTCAATATTCTTTAATTTTAGTAAGGGTAAAATTTTCTGTGCGATGCTTTGTTTCCAGGATATAAACTAAGGACTAAGAAAAGGGCATGCATTTCATGTTGTTGTTTTTTTGTTTGTTTTTTTGCTGCCGAAAGTATGCACACCTCCTGAGGTGGTGCAAACTCAGATTCTAAGTATTTGGGACCAAATGAGGTATTAAAACGATTTCCAGCTTTGTCCGAATTTATTCCATCACCCCCTCTCTTGATCTATTACTGTCCTATATAGTACGTCGTATCTGGTTGGGGGAAGTAGTGATAGAGCATAACTAAAGTACGAAAAACATTCTGAAAATTTCTGTGATTATCATATATCCATTTATTTTAACTATACGAGTTAAGTCTTTTTCGTTTTGAACAACAGAGAAATTGTAACGTGAATATTGTAAAATTGATCTAACAGCGTTGTTAGTGTGGTTTAATAGTTTCAAAATATACATAACTACCCTTTTATCACTTATACATATTACCTAGTATACATAATACTATTCAACCTTTAAGACTCATATATTTTAGTAGAATTTTAAAGTAACTTAAAATTCAATCGACTTAAAACTTCGAATACTGTAATGCAATATTAGCTACCTTACGAAATCCCCATTTAATTACAGTTTCCTTTTTTATAAAAAACAGCCTGTGTAATATTTATTTTGTCAATGTGTTTGACTTCATTTGCGGCATTATTGAAAAAAGCAGATGTAACCATGAGAGCGTCATCAATTTGGAAATGAATGATATTGTTGATACAAAACACAATTCAACATAATTGCTTTTCAATAACCGCAAAAAGATGATAAATTACTTCATCATCTGACAAAGAATCTTCCTCTGACATATCATTATGTCATAATTTAATTCACGATAAAAGATCGTGATATATTCCCCATATCACATACGAATAAAATTGCACGCTGTAATACGAGGAAGATGAAAGATAATTGTTGTACGTTTAATTTAAAGGTTTCCATTGAATTATAAGTTGGATATGAAGAAATGGAAGTTGTTAATTCTACTTCACACGTTCTTATTATCCCCTATAATGTTCACAATTAGTATGCAAGTAAAGTGCTGGAGGATATTATGACCCATTTTAGCTTTTGGAATTTTCGTAACTATTTTGGAAATAAAATTATGTAATGTGCTAGACTCCCTATCCAAGAAGTAGAAGAATATCTGTAATTCCTTTTCCAATAATTTTCCAGTTCCAGAATATTGATTTTCGAAACCTTTACCAGGTGATGGTAATATTACCCAACTTTTAATTAGAAAAAAAGTGGTATTGTATTGAACAATTAGCGATAAAAAGTAGTTAGAGAGTACTTTGTTTTTAGATTTAATGATTCAGTAATGAAGTAAACTGTAGTAAACGGTTTAGAAAGAAAGAATCTAAAATAAAAGTATACACGTCAATCGGTCTTCAGCAAAGCGTTATATAATGTTATCCCAACGAGAAAGCAACTTCTCCGACATGCTGTTAATACTTCTCATACGGGTCGTATAAACCACTTCTCAACATTTTGATAAATTATTTTCCAACGAGTTTCTCGTCAACGGGACGTCAACATCAACATCACCTTTTGATTCCACGATAAACACAGATTCTGAAATGGCATATTATTGTGATATTATTTTTATTTACTTGAGAGAAAAAAATCATTCTTTCGTTGTTTAATAGGTGATCATGTCCGTAATTTTATAACCGTTCACTCTGATTGTGCGGTTTGCCACATGGTATCACTCATGTGCTCTTGCTCAAGTGAATGAGTGTAACATCGGTCGTTTTCTAGGCATATTATGTCCTAGAGGGGGGAACAGGTCATAATGCCACCGGGCAACCTTCAATACCTAACATTTTTGAACAGTACGGAGATTTCTGTAAACAAATCACATGTTTTCCGTTACACCCCCCCCCCCCATCAAAAAATGTGTGTAACCATTGTGAGTGAATGTATACTTCTGGTTTTTACTCTTTAATATTTTGTTTTTCTTTTCTTGAATACATTGGAAGCGAAATTCTGAAAATAACATTTTATGTTAAAGAATTTAATTTATACACGTTTCGTACCTTTTTATGTTCTATAAGTTAAAATAATTTTGTGTGCGTTTACCTAAAATTTACGAAGAAATGTTCGTATTTTCATCTAATTGCACTGTATATTACATTGCTTCCCGCCACAAAATATATTTTTGCAAAAAACTGAAAGAATTTCACGCTGAAACATATTTTAAAAATATAATTACTGTAGTATTCTTTTATAGTTCTCCTAACTTGATATATAGTCTGTAGGAACTAAGAAATGCTTTGTTTGGAAATAATGCCTCAGGAAATTCTCCATTTTCATTGTAACTGATTTATTGTCTTTATCATTCGTTTACTCTCGAGTTCAAGCGTTGCATAGGTCTAGAAATAATATTTACTGTTAACTCTTAAACTAGGAACATTTCTCAAGATAAGATCAACATGTATTTATAGCATCAGGTAACAAATCTGACTAACAAATATTAGCTCATGAGCTTCGCCTGTAATATGCATTAAATTACACATTGCATGTAAAAATATTAACCATTATTCACGAACAAAAGTGTTTGTGATATTACTTTGTTTTTACATAATACACATTTGTAAATATGTAAAAGTAATATCTTATATAATTTTTCGCATTCCATACACTGGGAAGGGAGTACTTTTTCAGATACGTATTTCATTTGTATTATCAACCCATATTTACTATTTCTTAACAAAAGGTTTTGTATGTTTCTTTAACTTATGTAGTAACACTCGGTAATAAAAATTGTTGAATTCGAGATTCTCGATCATTCGATAATTTTATTTGTTTAAATCACTTTTCTATCCGTAATTTATTTTCATCGGTAGTTCAAAATTTCGTTGATTTAAAATTTATATTGTTCTTTGTTCTATCTTAAACGCAAAATGTAAAAGAACAAAAAAATAGTTTACATAAATAAACAAAAATAAAATATGATATTTTTTGTGTATATATATTTAATGCGGGTCTTCTGCGTCATTTTCTATTTGAGAGCAAACTCGAGTATCTATAATTTTTACGACGACAGTAACAGGAGAAACGCCCATAACTATACAAAGACAAGAAATTATGAGGGTGAGATTACACCTCCCCAATCTTGGTTTAATCTAACGTGTTTTTGTATGTATACCCAGTGTATCTACCGTGACTATGCAGAAAGCATGAAATTGGATAATAAAACATGAATGCAAACGAACACAGTGTTATCTAATTAATACATTAACTTAATGAAATGAAATTAAATACTAGATAGTGCTGAATTTTCAAGCCTCCGAACATGTTACATAAAAGGAAATTCCGCTGTTCTCAGTCCATGGAATTTACTGTAACGTCACTTGGGCGGAACATCAGTCTCTGTGACCATCCACTGTTAATACACTTCTGCATTATCGAGCTCACATATAATCTGAATTATTAAAGTATTATACAGATGCATTTCCACGTAAATAGGATTCCAAAGAAATGGGTTTGAAAAGAACTTTTTAATGACCATAAAATCTCCAACAACTGTTAAGAGAAATAATAGCAGATAGTGAAACGTGTTCAAAACAGTGTTCAAACATTGAGATACAGTTATTTCACCCCTTATGACAAATGACAAATAAGTTGACCATAATATTGCACTCTCCTACCATGGTTTCGCGTTCACTCTTATTATATGGAGCACCTAATCATTTTAGAGTGAGGGAAGAACATCTATTTAATGTAAAAATTTGGTTTCATTTTGGTATCTTAAAAAGCAAAATACTGAGTATTTTTGTTTTACTTTGGTATTTTAAAAAACAAAATACTGAGTACTGAGTAATTCAACAACTAATCCGGTATTGAGAAATACTGAAATCCAGAAACTAATTAATGATGAAGTCGTGTTTTGTACACTCCTATTGTGAAATTAGATTTATAAAGAGAAGCGTTCGTTTAAAGGGCATGCCTTGTGGTTAAGACTCACCTTCGCGCTGCTCGCTTCCTGAAGTCGTGCAGCACAGTCAATGCGTCCTCAACACAGCTCACCCGCTCACTCGGGAGACTCCACCGTCGCAGCACGGTAGCTTCAATCGAAGCTCCATCTCCCGCAACAAGTGGTTCAGATGAAAAACCCTTTTGCTTACTACATTTGCGGCACCCAACTCGAAACACTCTTTTGTCAACTTGTGGAATACTTCGCTCACCACTATAGAAACGTCAAGGGGGAAATCTTTTTCCTCCCCGAAAAAAATGTACGCCCTGGAATGAAAGTTTTCACAGCCACTTAAAGGGAACGTGTGTCATTATTATGTTACAAATTTCCTCAGACCTTTTCGGACTTTTGCGATACTTTGTAATTGCTCCTCGAGAATTTCCTTTCCTTATTCGATTTTTACTTAGTTGTGTAGTCTGGGTTTGAAGTACGCCGCTACGCTCCGAGTCTTCATTGTTGTCCTCCTCACAATGTTGCCAAGCAAGAACTTGCTACTCACGAAGCTCCTGGTGAGCGTCCGCCGCGATTCCTAGCGGCAACGAAGCAATTCGCATTCGGACTCCCCTTGCACGTCGCTGAGTGTTCCGGCAAATGCCCGCGCTGCAATCTTGTTGACACGCGCAAAAAAGAAATGCAACGCACAAACTGTGTTGACGGTTTCGAGAATTGATCAAAGAAAAGCGAACAAAAAAGGAAAAAAAATATTAATAGGATTTTTTATTCGAAAATTGTTCAGCGGTGGCGCCTGATTAAACCAAGAAAATTGTTGAAAGGAACAAATATCCTGAAAGTTAATGAAACTATATTTCGTTTAATAATTCAATATCGATGTACAATACTGCATATTTGTTCTCCTCAGACAGTTATTTCTGTTTCAATTATGAAGAAGTCATTATAGTCACTCGTTAACAATTTTTTTTCTTCCAAAGCCACAATTCACGTCATCAACCAAACAATGTACACATTTCAATGAAGTCGCACAATGCTTTCTGAGTCTTGTCCCAAACATTTTCTTTTATGAAACGTTTCTATATACGCCCCACACAGATAATGAGGTAGCAAATTGCAGTTATGACAGAAGTATTCCAACATCAGTATTCGTAGACAAAACTTATAATTTTTTGTAGCTTTGTAAGATGTATTTTCGCTCTGACTTTAATCACTTCCATGTTATATAGCAGTTATCTCAAAACACAAGTTTTCTCAGGAAATCAATGCATCGCATATTTCATATCCTTGAAAAAATATTCGAATATGTAGACGCTTCAACAATTAATGACGCTTAAAGAAGAGATTGTAAAATTGTCGAATTCCACTATCACATAAATTCTGTGCAGTTGAAAAACTAAAGACAATTGTTCTACTGTAAGAGGAAGCTGTCGCTGAAGCAGCGATCAAGAGGTGCAGTTCCGGGATGCAATTATACAAGAGAAATGGGTGGAAGGATGTCCCTGCATCAAAGGCATCGGTGAAGAATATGTGATCATAGGGAGAAACAAAAAGATGTTGAACTTCAATGTGTGTAATTAGTTGTGACTTCTACGGAAGAAAAGAAGTCGACACAACAAACGCTTCACTAGGAGACTAAACTGGAAGAAGTATTGGAGCTTGAAGAGGGAGATCTTCCGCACTGTAGGTGTAAGGTGCCGAAGGTAATTGGAACATATATCCAAGCTCTAGAGAAACCTTCGTGAACAAATCAAGCAGTTTTTTTACACACAAGTGGTTACCCTGAGGAATTGTTCTTGAAACACCTAGAGCAAGTATGTACGATGAAATAACGGTGCTCAATTCAAATCAGATCAAGTGTCTACCGTGAAAGAGCGAAAGGCTTCTTCACGAAATACGACCGTCTCGCAAGTATCCAGTCGTGTGCTCTTGAAAAATTTCAACAAGCCCAAAATGGTATCATTTTCTTCAGTCACACGGAGACTCCGTGCCACGAAGAGTTGCTTGGGAGCCACGCGCCGTCAGGAACAGCGTCGGCGAACTGGCGCCGGCGGACGTCGCGACGCGGGTGCGAAGCACAGAGAAGCTAGGAACCGCCGCCACCGCTGCCACTGCTGCCACCAGCGCTTCCGTCGCCCACGCCTCCCGCCCTCACAGCCTACGCGCAGGCGCAACCTCAGCTGTCTCCCACCACATCATTCTCACCCTCAGATCATATGAACCAAAGCTAGTGGAGATTGTGAAAGATTTGCCTCCACTGAATCAGACCAAATTTATGAAATTATTCTATAACCCATTGCTTGACCACGTGGATTTGAGAACGTTCTCTTGGTCACTCCACAACTCCCGCTGCTATCGCCATAACTGTACTGAACATAATCGCGAGAAAATTTTCAACAAGTATTACTTCTTTATTTGCCTTGAGACTATATTATGTCTAGGATTCTCATCGAACGCTGTAAAGCATAGTAAAGACTCATAGAGAGTATTTGGCTAGTAAGCAACGTAAAAAGAAAACACAGCAGTTATACTTATTCAGCAGTTATACTTATTTTTAAATATGATTTACTCCAAACTTTGAGTCTGTGTGACTTACATATCTCATTTCTCATATTCTATTAACAATTTGTAGAAAAAATGTGAGCATTATTTGTTATAGTTAGTGCAGCAGCACTGGTCTACAATACAATCGATGAGAAAGTTTAAATTTCATATAGTTGACTAAGTTTTAAACAACACATCGATGTTCAATATTACAGAAAACGTTTTTATTCATTCCTGTATTTTATTTAATATATCTCTTAATTCATTTTAAATAATCTTTATTCCACAGATTTCAATAAACTACAACGGTATTTCAGTATTTTGCATTTTAAGTAAATAAACATAATTAATTTAATAATAGACACAGGCGTATTTGAAGTTCATTGAGCTGTTAGTAGCACATTATGGAAGGTAGATCATAAACTCATTAAAATTATAGAACAAATATTGAATAGTTAAAATAAAACATTACAATCCCGTCCTTGTCAAAAATTAAGCTACTTTGAAAAAGAAAATCTTGGTCACAACATCTCTGGGCACTGGGATAAAAATGACGGGAAAATGGGATATTCACGAAAAGTTAATGTTTAGAAATAAGATATAGTGATATGACTGTTTTGACATCTTTTCATACCGATTCTTTGTTTGCTAATACTCGTCTGCTAGTTATAAAACGTTTTTTCCTTTGAAATGTTAATTTGTAGGATTTTGACAGAAATTGAATTCAGTGATCCCTAGTCTTTCCCGATACTAGAGTATAATACGGAGAGAACTAGCGGAGTATGAATTGTCATCAGAGGTTAGATGCGAATAACGTCGTTTATAACTACATTCGTTCGCATCAGAGTGGTAATTTTTAGAAAATTTTAGTGCATTTGCAAAATGCGCCATGGGATTTCCTTTGTATTTAAGTAGAGGACCTAATACCCGTTATTTAAAACAAACAACAGCAAAAACACATGTTAAAATATCTAAACCTGAAATAATAATGTAATAATGGTTTACGTACCCAAAGAAGGAAAAACATGTCAATTCCAATACACTAGGAGCACGCGTGAGAAATTGTACTTCAATATTGATGTAAGAGCAGGTTATACAATAACATTATCAGGATACTAGATTCATAAATACTCTCTGTTTTACATTAATTTTATTCTAGTTTAATGGAAACAATAAAAAAATTTAACGTGATATTACTTAAAATTACCAAATTATTTCCCGATAAATGAGCATTTTCTCTCTTAAATATATTAAATTGAGAGCATTCTAACACACAAGATCATCACGAAACAAATACCGAATTGGTAACTTACGGTCAAAATAATTTAATATCACCTATACTTTGTTCTAGGACATAATACAAAACGACTAATAGACTAGTATTACGACTAATACAATATTTATTCTCGAGAATTCGTGTTTTTGAACTATTTTTTGGGGCACATATCGCAAAGTCATCGGCGTACCGTGTAGAGGAAATGAAGTGAATATCTATCACGCCAGGTATCGATGGAGCTGTAATCACATCAGAGACACTTACGCGCGAAACGGTGATGACATTCCAATCAAACCGTCAATTCGAGAGCGTCAAGTATTTACAAATCTGTTGACATTGCAGTAGCTGTAGCGCCTCTAATTGCTTTTGAGACCTACCGTGCGTAACGAGCACGTGGATTAGCCTTCTGGACTGACGACATGGGATTTACATGACGCTTTCCTATCCCCCTACACTAGTCAAATAATTGCTTACAAGATATATCCTTCGTTTTCCCCATTAGCACTGCAGTCCCGATGTTCGGCTACTCGATAATCGACGCCAACAATGATTTCTGACACACAATTATTCATAGTTCGTATTTAGAACGTTGTCATTGTATGTACATACAAAGAAATACAAAAATTACAATATATTTTCCCTTCAATATTTTTAAAACTCATTCATAAATCTTCTTCCTCGATCACATTTCACAAATCTGACTCATATATATATATATATTAGTACTAATGTTTTATACTAACTAGCAGAACTACTCGACATTGTACGAGTTTTGAAAAGAAATTTGAAACAATCATTACTGGATATTAAAAATTTTAAAACAATTCTAAAAAGAAAGAAAATACGCCATTGGAATTCCAAAGAAAAATTGGTACAGTGGGTTAATATATTTTACCCTATAGAGGGTATTAAAACACCTGTCAACAAGTCTAGAGTTTTTTAGTTCATGTTGTCCGGCGTTGCCCCGGATTCTTACGAGTATATAATATTCTAAATTCATGTTAGTTTCCTTATTTCGTAATATTAAATTTTCACTTTTGTTAATTTCGAAAATTAAAGACGACGAAGAAAATCTACAATAATACACAGTTTTCAGTATTAATTGCTAATATGTATTACGAATTATTTTAAAATCCAGGCGGGAAAAATATACACAGAAAGCTTAATAAACAAAGAGCATAGTTACCTGTGAATTCTTTAGTTTTCATTTCACTTTTAGTTTATGTACATGAAAACAACATAATCTTCGCAGTCTTTATATAATTTTGCTTCTACGATTCGGTCGCCTAGATTATACTTTCAGTGGATTGTCTCCCTCACGAAACGCAATTGAATTCTGACGGATACATTAGTAAGCTTCATAGTGAACTTAAAGAGTGAAGATTGACATCTACTAATCTTCCGCTAGTAAGAAGATTAGCAGCCAATTTTATTTGCTTTTCCGTTCACTTAATTCATTAATATTAATGATTCTTCGCATTTTAATTGCAATAACCATCAAGAAGAATCCTTTGAAATTTAAAATAAGTTTTTGGATTACTTTCACTGATTTCCATACCACAGACATTCCATAGAATTCACTTTTATTAGTAGACTATAGATTGCAAAGAAAACATTTTATATTTTATTGAACACACTGGGGTTACCTTTAGTATCTTCACAGTGTGAAATGTATTAACGTCTTTTAGGACATTATTATTGAACTGAAGATAAAAAAGAATCACAATACTGAAATAATGTTTGTTAACCTGTTTAATTTTGAAGGAGTTAGGTAAATTTCATTTTTTACGATAAAATATTATGTGTTTATGAAAAGAATTTTCGACTTGTGGACTATAACGCTGCGTTTGTTTTCCAGTCTCTCGGCGATTTTGATATCGACCACATCCGATCCGATAATTATCACCGTGATTGAAGTCTGCCGTATAAGTTTAATATATGGTTGAATAATTATGCTGTTAATGCTGTAATACACCAATAATACATTTAAATAATTTGTACTTAAAAAAATCATTTACTTTATTGGGAGGTTCCGTGAGTCTTGGAGATTAACTGATATTTGGCTATAATTTAGGATGGTTTCTTCATTTTTCACTTAACATAATTTTAACGAATTTAATCCATCTTAACGTACTAATATTTTGTAAAAAGTTTGAATTTTTATTTAGTTCAAGAGAAATTTAGATAGTTCCTGAATCAATGTTTCACCCTGAAAATATGTAAATTCATTTACTGACTTTGAATCCGATTCAATAGTTAACTCGTGAGGTAAGTGCTAGAAGGTACACATTGTTAATATGCTGAAGTAAAAATATTTATATAAAATATTTTAAAAATCTTACATTTTAAATGATCATAAAGTGAATATGAATACTAATAGTCATGCTGTTTTTGAGAGCGACTATCTGCACTAAGCATTTCCTCTTCGTTTAGGAATTAAATCTGACAATAATGCGTATTATACTTGTTCATATATTACCAGAAATGAATTACGAGCAAAAATTGCTCGAGTAATTGGAAAATGGATTGGGTTCACGATTTTTAAAGTGTGATAAATTAAAAGCATGACAAAATCAACACTTATTTGTATTGTCCTTGTAAATAAAAGTAAACTTCGCACTTAAAATATTGTTGGAAAAAGGAAATACCATATAAAGGAGGTCGTTGGTAGATTTACTGTTTACATTAAAAATGTTATAGTTAATTAGATCCGCTCTGTTTCGTTTTAAACGAGCGTGTTACGGGTTGTTTGAAGCCATTTTACGGATACAGGAAACTAATTTGTGCTGAGCGAAAACGTCGGAGGGAACTATTTGGGACAACGGATAGAACAATGCGGGAGTTGAATAAACGATAGAGTCATTATGTTGTGTAGTAATGGACCGGCCTTTTAGTGCAATTGGCATTAAATTATTTTCCAGTGAAATGTGCAACCCGGAATATTTAACGTTAGTGATAAATGAAAGTAAACACCGGAAGAGAAAGCAAAATTATACGCGTATTGTCATAATGGCTATGAGTGTAACGGGAAACACATTGTGACAATTAGCATTAGCAATTGTGAAAGCGAAGAAATTATTAAAACGAATTGCCAAAGAAACAGGCTAAAAGGCTGAGGAATAAATAACACGACTCATACAGTAAATAAGAAAGAATCTTCGAAACAGTATTTTTTTATTCTTTGTGTATGTTTTAGCTAATGTAATTATCACCATGTCCAAAGTTCGAAATGAAATTATTATGACAAAAGTATTTTTTTTAATTGTTTTTGTATGTTTTAGCTAGTGTAATTATCACCATGTCCAAAGTTCGAAATGTAATTATTATGACAAAACACTCACACACAAAGAAAGGAAATTCACTGTCTTTGACAGAAAATATTACATAAAATGAATGTATAATGAAACATTTACAAGCATGCAATGGAATCATTCCATCTTGGGAATGGAACGGTAACACGAAGGGAAATAAATCACCTCAAAATCTCAAAATATTGGTAGATGCAAAACATATTTGCCAATGATGCTCACCTTCAAATTTATGCAATACTTTTAATAATAATACAAAAGTATTGAATTAAGTATCTTCACCAAATAGTTCTAGTGTTATTAAAATAAAACTAATTTACAAATGTTGAATGGTTAGAAAAACATATATTATATTATCTGAAGTAGTGATGAACAATAATGTGCATTTTGCTTTTGTGTAAAATCAACTGTAAACGTTTTAAATACGTAATAAGTATATAAGAAATTAATTATCATGTTTATAATATTCATGAATATGATTGTGGTAAAGCTACAGAATAATAGAATAATAACATTTCTTGTATAGTGAGCAACAACAAAGGAGGTTTTTGCTTTTTATGAAGAGGTTAAAATATTCGCACTACAGCGTAATTTACATTTTTTTCACTATGAAAATATTCTAATAGTAGGAAAAGTAGTTTTCGGAATGTTTTAACAAATCATTTATTAATTCTGTCTTTAATAATAATAATAAATTTATTGTTAAACAAAACAGTACAAACTGCGTATGACCACGTGGAAGACAATGTACTCTCCAGAACAAGCAAGGGACCAAAAAAACTAATGTACTCTCCAGAACAAGCAAGGGACCATCCCATAAATTCCGATCAAGGACCCTAAGGCAGAGGCGGATTCAAAAATTTCTCCAAAAATTCCTAGATAAGATGGAAAGTTAGCTAAGAGTTATAATGCTAATTTAATGTCAATATGTTTGTAATTTAACGCAAAAAATTTACATGTACAAATTATTATCGAATTATAAATTATTCTGAGTATAGTGTTTAAAAATTATAAGAATTGAAATAACACTAAATTCACGATTTATTGTTACAATAAACACGCCACTAGACAAAGCCTAGAGAACCTGTATAAGAAATCCGCCTCTACCTACAGGAAAACCGGAGCAAAACCCGAGCCAGGATGGGGTCTTTCTGTAATTTTTTGTATTTTTTATATTAGTTTCAGTACATATTTTGTTTAGTATATGTCCTTTTTTCATTCATTTGTTTTTTTGTCAAGTTTTCCTTGTCACAAAAACCACGATAATATCTTAATATTTTGTTTTATCTCATTTTCGGGGATTGTTTTCCTTCCAAATAATAGCTCCTTTTTAAGTCTTATATGAGACAACGCATCTTAGCTCCTCTAGGGTGCCCTAACCACGAGGTGATGAGCGTAATCCTTCTAACACCTTTGGGTATTTTTAGTTTTGTATTACTGTCTACATATTCCTTCTTAGATATTCAACATTTTCTCCAGATTATTGACCCAGAACATGTGCTCTTGATCTTAATTTCTGTCCCACATATAGACTTATCAACGTCATTTGAGTTGAATCTCTTCAAATATTCATTTGTATCTCCTCGGTTTGTCAGAAATTCTGTTACAACTGGTCTTGGAAGAATCCACTTTAACATTTTTTCCAACTGACGTAACATCTTGGATGAATACATATTTTTTCCTCCCTTTCTCCATCGAATTTGCCATTTGTGTAAAAATAGTTCCGTTATCTTCGTCCTCCAATTCTTCTCTCAGTAAATATTCTGTACAAACCACTCGAACCGACATGCAGTTTATCTGATACAAGTATTGTCCCACTACTGAAACCATTGTTACTCAATCAACATTATCCCCGTCCGTAATGTATTAATACAGTAAGAATGTATTACCTTTATGGTGACGTAATGGTAACTAAGTATCGCGTAAGCATGTATTGGGTGTGGTAGTAACCCGACCAAAAGCGTTCAAAGACATGCTTCAGAAAAAGTTTTGAGATTTTCCTCGTATGAATTTTTTAATGAGGTGATGAAGAAAGAGCGGTGCTTTCCTTTACATTGCTCGCCTAGATGTCCCGTCGCATAAACTGGAGAACTAAGTATAAACAAGTATTAAAAACTCTCAACACCTATGTACAAACAATTAAGTACTTGTATAATGTATAATAACCAAGACATTTAAAAAAACATTTTTCTAAACAGTAAGTCATGAAATATGTTAAATTGTTGGAAACCAAAATTGTTTAAATAAACTTTGCTATAGACTTATTTTTTTCTTTGAAAACTTAAGATGCATGTGACCTAGTATCTACGTAATTCTACCTAATTAAAGCATATACAGACACCGGGGCATGTCGCGAAAACCAGGTCACCATTAAAGGGCTTACCATTTGAGTGACGTATTTCGCTCTCTAGATGAATAACATGTGAAAACACTTGAATACTTAGAAAAAGTGTTCGGTACAAATGTTATTTATGGCACTAATAGCTTTATCTTGTTTTATATCTTATATTTTAATAGCTTTATCTTTACTTGAATCTCTCTTGAGTCAGATTGACACACCGCATATGACGAGATTTAGTAACAAAAAAAGTACAATCAATCACTGTTTCATAAAGCGTTATAGGGAGGGACCACGTACTCCGAACAATCAATTCTTCCTCGTTAATATGAGGTCGTAATAGCAAGTGACAGGACTGCGTCACTTCCAGCTGTTACTGCCTTCGAGGTAGTTAAAGAGGTAATTAAAATTTTAGAACAACATTGAGAGGGACTCTCATGTCATTCTTTTCTTTGTACTCGTTAACAGCATAGTCATTAATATTCAGTACGTATCGTTGACACAATTTGTCTGTCATTACGCAGGGGAGTCTTTAGTAACACCCTAAATGACAGCTTCGTTTTACGTAAATTTTACGTCAGACGCTTCCGTAGACCATCTTCTTTACGTGTCTGAGTATCCTCACTAGCATATAAATGCAACTCACTCGGACATGTATCGTCGTTGATTTTTGTGTGACTTCTTCATGTAAGGCATATGAAAATACTCTTGTAAGAAACTGTTTTGTTTAAGGCTGTGCTTTACCAAAATGTATCTTAAGCAATTTAACAATAAACCATAGTTCTAAATAAATCCAAGATTACTTTGAAATGAAGTATTCCTCTGATTAGAGAGAAAAAACTTCGATAAAAGGATCTTTTTTAAATTATGAGTGAAATTATGTACGTATTTCTTCCGTGTACCCTACACGTGAAGAAGATATGATAACTTTCGGTCAGGTGAAAATGGCGACGAGCCGGGAATTGAACCCGGGACGCCTTATTTGATCGCAGGGGTGTTAACCACCACACCTTCCACAATTGTGCACCATTTCCACCCAGTCTTAATCCTCGGAAGACCTAAGGTGGTGTAGTGGTTAACACCCCTGCGATCAAACAAGGCGTCCCGAGTTAGATTCCCGGTTCGTCGTCATTTTCACCTGACCGAAAGTTATCACATGAGTGAAATTATTTATATTACTCCTCTCCCCGCAAAAAAGAAGAGTTTCTTAAAGTAACTTAAATTTTTGAGTACACATAAAACAAATTCTTTTCGCGGAGTGGACGATATTTCATGTCCATCAATGGCTATACTTAGTCAAGAAGTTCATTAATTTACACAAATGATAGAATGAGCTAAGAACATATAAAATGCAATATTACAAATTAAATTACTTTATTACGTACTACAGTTTGATAGTTAATCAAAATGTTCAATTTGATGAGACAATTGCTATCAAGCAATTTTTGTTAATTGATTTCACATATTTTCGTGGTCACGACAATTTTTTTCAAGAATCTTCCAGTGAATGCTGGTGCTTATGTAATGAAACTCAAACTGTACATCTAAAACCTATCTCATAATTTCAGCTTCGTATCATAAAATTTCAATTAATTTTAAAGTGTCGATATATCCAAACCATTGTTTTGTTTTCA
Organism: Laupala kohalensis; assembly: GCA_002313205.1. NCBI lineage: Eukaryota > Metazoa > Arthropoda > Insecta > Orthoptera > Trigonidiidae > Laupala > Laupala kohalensis. The sequence continues at coordinate 228,912 of NNCF01129167.1, forward strand.
CTGGGAAGTATTTAAGTTTTATTGCCCGTGCCAGAAGAATGGTTATTTTATATCAGTTGAGTGATATTATTGAATATCTTTGTGGAAAATATTATTGGTGTATTTACTTTAGAATAAGTTTCTTAATATTCGCGTGACATAAGTTAAAATACAAGTATTGCATGATAATTAATAAAATCTATTTCATGCATTTCTTATGTTGATATACATAAAATTATTTTGAAGATGAATGTCTTAATTGTCTTGTGAATCTTTATTATTTTAAAATCGAGTTGATATTTTACATTTTAAAGAAATGGTAACTGTGAAAAACGGAATATATTACCAGATCAGTGCAGTGACTGAAATGGAAGGTAATTTTCTCGAGGTATTTGACCATTTCAATAAATGTTGTAATGAATTATAATCCGAGTCCTACTGCAATCCTAACCCTAGAAAGATTTTTATAACTTCTCCAGGCCTTCAAGAATGTTTTTGAGAATATTTTCAAGATTTCAGCATGATCTCCAGAGTTGTATAACATCGATTTTGTTGCGATAATAACTGATGACCATGTCCCTGTACCGAAGTCAGCTGGAGATTAATATTTAATTAAATAATTTGCAAAAAAATGATACAATAGTTTGATTTTTAAAGTAGTCAATGAAAATCTATTCTATTTAATAGTTCTATATTTTAAGAGACACTAGTTTCCACTGATAAATTTTAATTTTCACTGCAATTACTATTTCAGAATTTTGAGAAAGCTATCATCAACCAAAATGTTATTAGCCAGAAATTCCTCTTGTTTTCTGTTTTCATTTCCGATTAGAAAAATAATAAAATGATTGTAGAGACAAGTACTAAACTACGAATTCGGTTCCTTGTCTGAGATTACTTCTCAAAGCGTGAACAAATATGACGAACAGTTTGACCGTCGCGAATTAATTAGAGAAAGGATATGCGTGGCAGGTTGACACATAAAGACTGAAATGAATACAATTATATTCCAGTTTCATGGAGAACGTATTTAAAACTCTATTTCGCATTTTTTCTCGTTTTGTTCCATTATTAACAGGTATAAGTAATATTTCAGTTATTGACAAATGGGAAAGACTAACATTAAAAAAGAAATATGATATTAAAAATGGGATTCAGTGCACGCAGTGAATTTCATTAAAATAACTAAAAAAATGTGTCCTTATTATTACAATAAATTTTGTTTACTGGTTGTATTGTAACTCCTAGTATCTAAAGAAGTCTTCGTTTTAATTTTTTTTAAATACTTTCACAAATAACACGAACACTTTCTCTCTATATATATCCCCAACACAATTTTGAATGCCTAAAATGGAGGTACTTTATTAAAATAAGGCAAACTCTATTTCAGAATCTGTTATTTAAAATAAAACGACTTTTAAGTTATAAATTTAGTGGTTCTTGCAAAGGTAACATTATTTTGATAAGGCAGTAAAAAGTTTAGTTTATACCGTGGTCTCTGAAAAAGGACAGAATTTCTTCCGCTTCATCAACTGAACAATTACAAAATATTTGTTACTCTTTACATCAGCAACAAAACATCAACATCTTTTGAAAAAACCCTAATACAAGATTTTATAAATTCTGGATTATTTTTATCCCTTTATACAGAATAATCAAACATTGTCCTGAATATGACAAAATCCCTATTTTTTAACAATATCCATATTGATGTAGTTACGTATTTAATTTATTTGTATCTCCTATGTTACAAGTTTTGTAGATGTAGGGAGCTAAAATCTAAAGACTCGTGAATCTTTGAGAGTAGAGTTCTCGTAATATTATTATATATCCTCTTAAAAAACAGTAGAAACACGAGTTTTGAAAAAAGGAAACCATTTTTGATGTACATAAATAATAGGAATTAATTTATCTAACAGATTCACAATTTAAAATTTCGGACTGTAGGGTCTGCGGTTGTTCATGTGAGCACAGAAACGAGCTGCGTTCTATGTCATCGCTCTTAGTCACGAAGCTATTTCCATGTTATATCAACTGCAGAAGCCGCGATCCAGCAGATAATGAAGTGCAGAAGTGGAACGTTCTTGCATGACAAGAGATAACGTAAGAGCTATTGATTACAGGTCTATAACTGAATATACACAAAAAATAAATATATTTAGAGCAGAATAAAATGTTAATTAGTTTAAATAACTGTGAATATCATTCTAGAATGGATTAAATATAGAACACATTTTTTATATTTGAAATATATGATATTTGAACTATAGATTGTTTCTCAATTAAAAAATAGACTTCAGACAGACTTGACTAGCTAGTTGCATGTATGGTGACGTGGAATCAAAATGGAAATGAAACCAATTTAAAAAGGCTTTGAAGTATGGTTTTGGAATCCGCTAGTTTGGAAACGTACGTCGTAGGGATAAAGTCTCTATTGGAGTACTTAAACATCAATTTATATTTGCATCAACATATACGGACAGAGCAAAAACTTTGTTTCAATTTAAATTTTTTAACATATTCCATTGAAGGATACTCTGAATATCGTTGAACAAATATTCATGTCAATAGTCATACCATTAATTGTTTTGTAAAAGCGAATGTGACCCATGATATATTGAAGGTCATAGCGGCAGCCTTTGTCACCGTATTCGGAAAAGGAATTATTTACATGCCAACAAGCAATAATAAATATATTAATTATTGTGTGGGTACAAAATTAAATACTATATAAACATTTGTTTAATTGTCTATGTTTATTCGTCCCATTATCTGATTTCAACACTTTACAAACGAAAACCCGCATTAAACAAAATATCTCCAATACAAACAAACTTATAATATCTTCATTTGCACAAATTGTCAGATCTAACCTGTTAAACGATCTTTTCCTTATTTTATTAAAAAATATTGGTATTAAAAAAGAATAATTTTGCTTCCCAGTGATATGTCCCTAAACCTACCAAACCCAACCTCTCCAATTCCCTATATTATGCACAATTCTCTATTGACAATGAAACCCAACCACAAAGATTTAAATCAAATTATTTCATACAATCCCTAAACAAAATCCCTTATCATTAAATCTTCTATACTTGTATACGAACAACCTTCTACTCTCCATTATTATTAAATAAACAATTGAATTCCACCCCATGACATACTCCTTGTCAACAATATTTTATGAATCCCATGAGTTATAACTACCCCATTATTGATTCATCCACATCCTTCGCCAGATCAGCCACCCAATACATCCACAAGTTCCGCCTTTGAAGTAAATGCATATATGAAAGCTATATTTATCTTTTAATATGCTTATTCTGCCCCTGTATCGATTGAGGAGAAACCACTTACCTGTCAACAAAAGAATGAACAACTATAGAGCCGTATGTGATAAATCTCTTTCTTGACTACCTGTCCTCTTTCATGCAAAATCAGAAGAATATAATTATTGTTTCAAAGTAAAAATATTAGATACTATTATTCAACATTGACAATCGACGTAAGAAAATAGAACTATCTAGGTATGGTCCTAAGGAATATACGTTGATAAATTAATTACAATTTTCCAGCAATAATCCATTTTTTAAATTTCTTCCATCGGTCAGTCCCACGAAAACAGAAGAAAGAAACATTATTTTCAATGTTTCATATCTATAAAACACCCTATATCATGGCAATACCAAAATAGTTTCTTATATTTTCATTATTTTTGTTTTATCCAGGAAAGAAACCCATGATACGTGTGAGCAACAATTGCATCTCAAGTCTGAGTACTAAAAAATAAATAAAATGATAAAAGAGCGAAAGCACTTTCACCAACGCTTATGAAATACAGTTAATAAAATATACAGTATAAAATAAATTAGATACGATTGTGCCTGAAAAGTATCATACAATACTTGAAAAATGTGATGGATTAAAACCCACGAGACAAAGTCCGGTGTAATGTTCTTCAATGTGAAAATCAAACTAGGATTTGAAAAGTCATTATCTTGTTCCTAAACTCTTTGGCAAGAGAACATACTCTGGATACTTTAAAATAAGACAAGATCCTTTTAAAACTTTTGTTTAGGTTTTAAGAGAATGATAAAGAATTACGTCGCCGAGTCACTTTCCATCATAATATCGTCTTTCTTTTTGGTTGATAGCTTTCATTTTTGTACGTAATATTCCTTTCTTTTATGTATTCGTAATTGTTCTGAAGTATACATCGAGTGCACAAACATCCCGGAGGAAATTGTAAACACATTTCTACAACATTTATTTGTTTAAAATAATTTTATACAGAAGATAATTGAACAGTGAAAGTACTTATTCTCTTCGGGAAAAGTTTCATTCAGGAAAATATTTATTTTATATATTTTTACAAATAAATATTTTCTTCGTATAGTACACCATTTTCAAATAATAAATCAAAAACCAGAGAAGAGGGTGATTTTTTGGATTTTTTGGATTTGCTAGATTTTTTGGAAGGGACAAAGTTAAGATTCTTAATTAACGTCTTCAAAACCCTACAGGAGCAAGAAGTCACTACTTCTCCAAACCTTCTCGGGTAGAAACACCAAATGGCTAAACTGTTGTGTAAATTGTTTGAACCTCTGTTGTATGAACGTGTTTTCTCAATTATGCGACTGAAACCACTCATTAACTTTCCATCAATGTGCCGTTCAAATCAGTACAATATTTGCTAATAAAAATGAATCATAAAATACCTTTGGGTAAAATTTATGATAGCTACAATTGTTCAGGGTTTGTGGGTTATTTTTTATAATTACACATTTAATTAGCATTGTTAAAATTGTTATTAAGTTTTCTCACACGTAATTAAAATATTTTTTGTATTGATTCTTTTATAAAACCCTCTCTAAAAACTCTGAAACACTCCTCATCCGCTGCTACGAGAATATTTATTAATAAATGACATTATACCATTTCGCTCTTTAATATTTACAATTAATGTATTATTAACTATTTTTCTTTAGATCGTTGAAATATTGTATGGTGCATTCAAATGAACTTTAGCTCCTCGTTTCCTGAGTACTTTAAGTGACGAAGAGATCGTTTCTTTAGAACAAGTTTCCTTTTTATGTCTCCAGAAATGATCAGTTGTTGTTCGTGTAAATGGTAAATAATTTTAACAAGTTATTATTTTCTGTAAAAAAAGTATTCGTAACTATATACGTATATAAAATGTATTCATATATACTTATATACACGTTCTTCAGCCTTTTGAGGGCATTGCGCGTTCTGACTTGACTGAATGTTTAAGTAGATGCTGCCTCTGTCATTATTAATGTGTTAATCTTTCCACCCTATCTGTTTCACAATTCCATGGCTTTGAACTAGAAAGCCCGGGATCGTAATTTGCTCGGTGCAGACCCATAAATCTTTCTCGTGGAGTAGCAGGTCAACAGCGGCTTCAGTGCAGTGGAAGGTGTGCAGGCCTACCTCCTTCCCGTATCGATCTCCCCAAACAGTGGAGACTCCGCCATGGTCCAAATCAACCACAGGGCTTGTTCTTCTTACATCTCTCTCGTAGGAATATGGGCAATGAATATTTTATCGAGCGCCAAATGTTCTAAGTAATTTCTTATTAATTTATTTCTCCAGTACATTTCAGGTCCCTGTATGTCGCGAGAAACAAAACGTTTCTATTAAAGCGTGTTCATTTTAAGTGAATCAATATAATTATTAACTTATGTAATTAAAAACTAGAGGTGCAAAACCATTGCGTATTTGTTTTTCCGTTTGTAGCATTGAGTAACAAAAAATTATTCATTGAAAGTGCTATTTTTGGCATAGTCTTTTATATTTTGGTCGTCATGCACTCTATTCGAATCGTTTGTACAAACATTTGAAGGGTAATTACTTGTACATCTAGGGTGAGGTGATGGGGTTCGAAGGACCAAAAGATGAGGAAAGAAGATGAGGTGTGGCTGAACACTGGACATGCCAAAAAAAACAATTTAATGGCATGAAACATTGCAACTAACAATATAAAGCACGAGAAATAAGGTGATACAAAAATACCAAACTGGAAGTTCAGGTGAAGCGAGATGATGTGAGATGATTCGTTTCTTGAAAGAGCCAGCCTGGATGGCGGTGGGTTGGTGTCGATTTGATGATTTTGAGTTGATGCAGTTCAGGTCCAAGACAAGTGTGCTCACAGCTCAGCACGTGGCGGTTCAACCTAGGGATTGTCTCGTGAGGGTTGGCGTGCCGAATGCTCACGAGAGGTGCTATTGTCGGTTGAATATAATTCCCCCAGCTGTCTCCAGGTAGAGCTGAAGGGGAAGTTGTCGGTTTGCGTGCCGAATGATGAGAGTACTATATCAGATTTGATATTGACTCCTCGGACGAGTTTTGCAGAGAGTGTCCACATGTTGTGGCTGCTAGATGAGGAGTGATGAGATGATGTGATAAGATGACCGGTTGAATGACTGATGACAAGTCAAGTGGGATGTTGACTGCTCGGGTGACTGATTGCAAGTTGGGGCTTTTCAGTTACGCCAACTGCTGACTGTAGTCGACTTCAGTCAACTTGGCGTACATGAAAAAAGTTGACTGTAGTCAACTTCGCTACGGAGGAAAGTTGAGCGCAGTCAGAATAATCGATAGTATCACAAAAACTCAGAAGAATCGCCCGGGACTGAGTATGAGAGTTGTGTCCAGTCAGAAGATTCGAATTAGAAGAATAGCCGAGTAATTCATTGCTTATTAAGCATTTTCACAAAAAGCATTTCAGTAACCCAGAAGTTGCGTGCGCGAACCCAGAAGTCGACTTCTGCTCCACTTTTGCACTTCATTCGCGTTTCTCAGTGAAGTTGACTATAGTCAGCCAAGAGTTGACCGCAGTAAACTTTTCTGGTTGTGACTGGAAAACCCCAAGCGAAAGCGGTCGCTCGTTTGTAGTTGCGCGCTGTCGGTGCGATCGATCGGTCGATCGACAGCGGGACGTCGTGACGTCACACATTGATCTTGTATCAATCGCTATTGGTTAGAAAGTAATGTCAAGTTAGTCAAGTTATTGTAGTTCTGGCGAGGAGAGACAGAATGTGGTCTCGTGGATTCCAGAATAATTAATAAACGAGTCTATTAATTAGGTAGTACTATGTCCAACCATTTCATTCACTTTCTTTTAAACTCAAAGGCGTAAATTTGCATGGATCTATGAGATTTGGAGATTTTATTCATGGAAGCTCAACAATCGAGAGATGTCACTCAATTGGCACAAAGAACATATAGTCTACAGATTGTTCGCTCGTTTCATATTGCGTTACCTAAAAAATGTCTGAATATCGTTTATTATAGAAATATTTTAACTACCAGTGACATATACGCCGATTCCAATTTTCGAATTCAATCGCTTCTTTTGGAGGAGAATAGCTAGAGAGAATTTAGGATTTATAATCTACATTAAATGATAAACAAATTATTGAAATATTACTTTTCCTCGTAATTTTATAGTTTAACATGTAACATTACCAGCGGAAGTCTTAAATGCAAATAATGGTTTATGATTATAAATGATTGTATAAGTCAAACTAAAATATTATGTACATTATATTCAAGTAACTTTCATCACAAATTACGATTACGATATAAAATCAGCTAATATAGAATTAGGAAATAATTTTGAAAACTTACTGAGGAGCGTATTATAAAATATTAAACTATCAAACGTATTGGAAACTTTGAAGAGTTGCGGTCTCAAAAGAAATATGGGACAAGCTACATGGAAAAATTTGTTCATTCTTTTCTCAATATAATCATATTGAGGAATTAATAATCTAATGTAGCATCAAAAATCAACTTATAATTGAACTCAAAGGAAACTATCAAACGTATTAGAAACAAAGAAATCTTTATTTTGTTCGTATTATATCGCAGATCAAAAATTAATCTCGTGTAGTTCAAAACTAAAAATATTAACTCTTATATCGGTACAAAACTAAAAATGAAAATAAAAACAAATAACTCAAATTATTGACGAGTAGATACATTGACGAGTAGATACTTTCGTTTGAAAATAAAATTTAGTTATTTTCTTACCAATCGAGATGATAGCTGTGTAAACAAATACAAACTCTTTTTATACACAAACGTGAATGTTTTATATTCTACTGCGCCGATGAATGACGAATTACGAAAATGACAGGAAATTTAAGTAGAAACAAATGAAACTACATGTTACGTTGTATACGTCCCATAGTAAGGAATCTACTGACATAAACAGATTAAATTTTACGTTACTAAACCATTAAATTTGAAAAATATACTATTAAAAAATTGTTTATTTGTTATTGAGAAATATTCGTCTACTTTATGTAAATGAAAAGTACATTTTAATTGAAACGTTTCTTCGCCATCTACGTGTTAATATGAAATGATTTTTCGTCGGTTTCCCCTGAAACTCGTTTAAATACATTGTGGCGGTGTCACCACGAGGAAGCGCTCGGTCGCGCCGGCCAAGCGAGGGCGCCCCCCCCCCACCATATCCCTTGCCTTTCACTTAACGGGACCAGAGGAGTGGCTGTGTTCGCCTGCCTGAAACGCGGTGCCGCCAGGGGAGTTGGTTCCGAGGAGGCATGCTGGACGCATCGACGTGTACTCTTATCGAATAAAATAAATGTACAACGCACCAAGTGTATTATTTCGGGGGGAAATAGGGTACCCTTAGACACAGTGTAACGATCCCTATAACACTAAAGGTAATATGATAGAGTTTGTGACTTGGAAATATTTTAATATTGGATCTTCTGACCTGGTAAATGCAAATATAAAAGTTATATCAACAAAACTGAAATTAAATCTTTCGAGACTTCGTGCCAACCAATCTTCATAAAAATTGGTTCATCCCTTTGTGGTAACATCTGGTGCATTTTTAAGGAACTCAATTATAACGCTTTTAAAATGTACTAAAAGAAACTGTCACTACTATTACTAAACACGTAATCTGAGACTTATAAATTACGTTTGTGAGGCAACACATGAAATATGCAATACTACCCAAAACAATTTCCTATGCTCGATACTCCCTAAGAACTAGCAATTTATTTTTTTAAATTCCAACGCAAATATATTTACAAAGCGACATTTTTTAATTTTTTAATTATTGTGAGATGTATTCGATTAATTACAAAAATATACTGAATGAGAATCTACACAGCTCTGTATAGGAGGTTATGATCTGTACAGACAGATTTCATAACCTGATAATGCATTTTAGTACTTGATTTTGAATGGTTTCCAAGAATAACTCTCTCTTTCCTTTGTATCATCCGTGTAATGTTTCTCAAAGAAAAGACTGAATAGAGTTTAGAAGGCAGCACCTTCACCAGCCTGCGTGTGGGGTCTGGCGGATGGGTAAATGTCATTCATGTTTCTTATGTGAATGTTTCTCTAGCCATTTGATCATATTAATCTGTTCTTTTTATGATGATCAGAATTACTGTTTTCATATTCTTCCTCAAAATTGTCTCAGAATACGCGTATACCAACTTTTCAAGAAAATTGATTCCCTGAGGAAATCAGCTTGAGTTGCTGTATTTGGGAAAAACTGTATTCATCTAAAAGACTCAACAGTATCCGGGTGAATAATCTTTAGAAATGAGTGTCGAAGTGGGGGGCGAACGCAGTAGAACTGCATTAATTCTACCCAACATGAGTTATCTATTTTGTTTTCGTAATACGTTCTAAAACATTCTAGGTTACTAACCGACTGCGTGGAAAAGAACAAACCCTATGTTTCCAATAATATTAATTAAATATATTTTCATAATTAAAGGTTTAAATATCTTTCCTCAGCTTTGTAGTAATATAAGCTTCGTTTCTTCGAGCTATTTTGAAAAACTTAAAGAGAAGAATGTAAGTGAATTCAGTACACTATGTATTTCAATTCTCAAATGATATTTTTAACTCGAATATTTTTTTTTGTAATCTACAGGAAGAAGAAAAATTCCAATTGGTATAAAATGAATCAGATATCATTTTACAATCATAAATGTAATTTTCTACAATTACTTCTTTAGGTAAATTTCCACAAAGATTTCCTTTATCAAAAATACACTTACACGACGTTTCAATCCGAATTAAAGTCCTGCACCCCCAAGAACGAACAACCATTTTCTTCTTTTCCCCAGATAGAACGTCAGGAATAAATTACAACATTACTTGAACAAACTAACAAACCTTGTGTTTTATTAAATACAAATATTTTGTATTATGTTAATATTATAGCATGTACTGAACTATTTTTATTCTTAGGAGTGTGTTAAATCCGTCTCTGCCTTAGGGCCCTTGATAGAAATTAATGGGATGGTCCCATGCTCCCTTCCGAAGAGTAAATAAGTTCATTGACCTCCACGTGGTCTAACGCAGTTTTTAACTGTTTTTGACAATAAATTTATTGTTATTTATTATAACGTGGTCGCACTTTTCCGATTCCTACCATGTCAGTGTCTTTTCTACCCCTTCTAATCTGCCGAATGGCGCCTTGAATACGCGTTCATCTCACAGCCTTCGTCGAAACCTCAGTGTGTCACATTTCATCTATGAGCGCCTAATATGTTCCAAAAACCTTTTAAAAAATTCCTCGGCACCCTCAGTCACTGTGAGAAATCCGTTTTGGGAGGTCAGGAACAACCGGGAACCATAGCTTTTCTCCTTTCCTGCACTCTCTCACTTCTCTTCTGACACCCAAGTTAAGCGGAACAGCATTCAAACCTCTTGCAGGTGCTAACACAAATTGTCATAAGTACACCCACCTCTCAAGGTGAATTGAAATACATTCTATTTTCATTCACCTTTTCATGACAATTCTCTACCATTTGATCTCTAAGTATGTAATATTTTATACTAATAAGTAAAAATTCATATTTACGAAACTTTTTCTGCAAATGTTGATAGAGTATTGTATTAATCACTTATGGTATGTATATGATTTTTTAAAAGTTAACTATTATGTTTCACTATTTATTCCTTCACTCACTACCAACTATTTGTGTCTATATTCGTGATTCTACAAGTAGAACTTCGTACTTATTTTCTGTAACACGATCCTTTTCAGCAGTAGCTCTCTCATACAAGCTTGACTCACATAGTACAACTGACCTCATATATAGTTTCACTTACGTAGCTCTTAACATTCATAGAGCGGTATTCGTCGCCCCAAATACCGCGGAGATTCCTTGTCTACAAGACTTGTTTCTTCTCAACCTATCGGATTATAATTTGCTCATTTACACCCATTTCTACATTCATGCCAATAATTTTCATTCCTCTCCTTGCTTCTTTAGCATCGCGTCTCTCACACTGTTCTGTAATGAATTTCTTTCTATTGAAACTATGAAAACATGTTTCAGTAGTTTCCTCTGCTTTTTGTTATCTTTAATTTCGTTAGTCTATCTATATAGTACGGAAGTAAATATTCATTAATTTAACCTCAGTTATCAAAGAAGTAGAGATTTTGTTTTGTTATTTTGATTTTAGCACGCACAATACACATTAATGCATTGTTTATTTCTTGCGTCCAAAACATGCGTGATACCCATGAAAAACTGAACACGCTGTTGTGGTGAAAATGGAAAAACACAATAATATTTCTCCCCTTCGACATAAGGATTTATCAGGAAATAGCTCCACTGTACGTCCGATTATACCATATTTTCTTGAAATCTTGTAAGAGACAATACTATCTGTTTTGAAACACCTAAAAATCTATTATTTTCTTCAGCATTCTTATTACTTACATTTTGATAAGGCAAAACGTCATTGAAACTTGTTAAATCTGATAGTGATTGGACTTCTTTTACATGGCTTTGTGACATAAGTATTATGCTAAGACCAGGAAAAATTGAAGTTTGGACTTTATTTTGAAAATTTAAACCTAACTTACAGTAACAATTCATATTAACTAATTCTACTAGTATCATTTCATGTCTGTAAGAAAAATTATCAGTCTACACGTTTCATATTCATACGTGAGCAGCGTGGGCTGTGAAGGTGGTTTGAGAGTGTTTCTCTAATATCTCAGCGGCCAGAGGAGATGTAACAAGTCTAATTACGTCTTATTAAGTGAATCAGATAAAAATGATTTATGGTAATCAAATTAAACAGTTATACAGATTTTCATTTTGAAAATAAACTTTTCGACCATTCAGGTATGTCATGTTTTTAAAACAGCAACTTAATACATTTCATACATAACTTAAAAATCTTACACGTTAGGTTGAAGAGATCTGTTTGGTAATTTGTTACAGGATCGTGGTGCAAACTATATGATCACATCCTTGCGAAAAAAAATCACGGTGCTCTGCGAACTCTAAAGGGTTTGATCATATGTGTAAAGGGTGCAGTTTGACTTGTACGTGACTTGTTCGATGTGAATATCAAGCACACTGTCGTGAGGTGAGCCGAGAGCTGATCTACTGACTGAGAGGGAGAAGGGAGAGAGGAAGGGCCAAATATGCAGGTTTCAGAGGGACCAATTACAGAAGATAAGGCCGGTTCCGTGCCAGCAGCATTTCTTTTTTAACCCAATATTTACAAGGGGAGGTAGGAGAACGTCGTCTTCACCTCAGAGGGGGATCATTGGCGAGGGCACCAGTCAGCATACCGTCGTTCAAGCAACGGGTTGTTGCCAGAGTTGAAAAATTACTGAGTTTACGAAATACTTGCTAAAGGGCGGCAAGTCGGGACTGTTGACCGACCTCCGGTGTGGTCAGTAGTCAACATGAGAGGGAGAGTTAGGGGATTGCTGTTCGACCTCCTGCGTGGTCGGTACCCAACGAGGGCAGGGAAGGCAATACGTAGGATAGGACACTTCACGCTTTCACACTTCTCGCATAGGAATGCCCTCTTCCATTCCTGATCAGCTCTGTTTTATGCACTAGAACACTGCTGACTCGCCAGCTTTCCAATGACGTCTGATTCTTCTTGACTGTGCGGAAACGGGGCTCGTCCCTAACTCACCAGCACCATCCTATCAGCAAAAACGACAGGCGAGAAGATTTCATGAAAAAGGATGTCTCCGGAAAACAAAATCTCCCGTTCGTTCGCAAATCGGGAATGAAATATTTTCCTTGACGTCTAGGTAGTCGTTTGCTTTTTTTCTGAGTTTTAACGTCCTAACTGATTTATCTTTCCATATTCAGCTTGATAAGAACTGGAATGTACCATGAAGTTAAAGTTGAAGCTACGAAAGGTTCTTTAACCGTACACATTACAATAAAACTGAATTAAATAAGTATTTACCATTTTAGAAGAGCATCCTCATTTTTCGTTCTAAGGCCATTCAATTGCGGGTCTCTAATTTCCGTGAATTTGAAAGCTCTCCTGTAAATTCTGTGAATTTCCGTGAATATATACCGAATTTATATTATTAAAAACACCTATCGTTCTTATTTATAAAAGAGATTGCCATCATTTCTCTCGAGATGTTACAATGGAACATAACTCGCAAACGATTTTTTTCAGTTTAATTTAAAATAATCGCGCACAATAAATCGTTTGACACAAATATACCATTAGCAGACGATGAAATACGAACAAGGTGAATATTTTAAATATGGAACATGTTCAAATACGGGAGGTTAGCCTCACAAGAAAGCATTAGATTGTTGATCCAATTTTAGAAAAATCGATCCAACTTTAACACTCTACTCGTCAATTTAATGCAACTTGTATCAAATCATAGATAAAGCAAATATAGCAATCGTAAAACTACTTATCATGCAGCTTTCACTGGTGCAGCATACAAGGTAATATTGTTCTAGAGTTCTTAAACCCCTTCCTCCATCAAGAGTAAAAGAATGAGGCTGATAAAATATAACATATATTTTGACAGATGTAATCAATAATTCATCAACTTTATCGTCATATATATCATCAATTTCTATGGAATTGGATGCTGATCAATAAATTGGTATTTTATTTTTTATTACATCCATCTTTTGAAAATAATGTATCAAATATCGCGGTTTGTATCTATCAATTTTTTTCTTGGTATTTTACAACAAAACCTTACATGAAAATCATAATAAAGAATGAAAATATAAAATTTATTATTTCGTCCATTTTGATGTAGTATAGAATATTTCCACAAAAACTGCGTTAATACTTCGCTCAACCGAAAGGGAACATACTGTAATTAACTCTCAAACTGAAAATGGTGAATAGGAAATTTTGTGACACCAATAACATTGAGAAACTCTTCAAGGTCACGTCTTCATTTAAAACCGTGGAAAACCGTTTCCAATGTAGTGGAAGAACTAGAAATCATAACATAAATTGGTAAATGTTTACGCATCACTGATATAAAGCGTGCATTGAGTATATTTTATTTAAGTTGTCCAATGCCATATGTTTCAGTAAAACAGACGAAATTCAATATTTTCTATGTAAGAGATTTTATCATGATAACTTTAAGAGGAGATTCATTTCGATAGTATATATTTAAATTTTTAGAAGGATAATATTTTTGATGAAGTAATGCTCCAATGTCCATTAGTTCCATATTGATACATTTTAGTCCTGTTGAGTGCAGGTAAAATTAAATACTTTCTCTTATGGTGCATGGTGTGATAACGTTCTGAAAATGACAGCTTCAAGTAGCTTATGTTGCCCGAATAGTGAAATAAGTTGTACGATTAGCGAACATTTTGACAAATATTTGCTTTCGGAAACCAGATTCATTTATGTTATCCTCGCCGTTAGTACTAAAGTAATGTCTCATCCTTGTATCGTCTCATTATATTTAAATGTCGTGCGCGATTCATTGACTCTCGAAACCAAAATGTATGCACGCAGACATTCGTGACGTCATTGCAGAACTTTCCAGAAGTTTTATCTTCCTTTTTCTTCCGAAAAAATCTCTTTCTTTGAAAAGATTTTCTTAATCATCTTTCTTTTCGCACAATGGAAGATACTGAATTGTTCACTTGACGCGAAAGCTATATTAGGTGCATATGGGCTCCAGTAGTTACGCCTAAAAATTAATAGTCAGATAAGAATTTTGTTACAGAAGACTAGCGCAAGGTACCCCGGACGTAACTTCATAAGGAGGTCGTGGGCGCTTGCGCCTGTCGCCATGTCTACCCGCAGAATGTTAAGTATGGACTACATGGAACGTGTCCCTTTGAACACAATTTATGGACACAAAGTCATAAAATGTATAGCAGAGGTAACCCAGTGAATGCGGTGGGGTGGGGGAGTTTCATATACAACAAGGACAATTATTTTGACGTTTTGGATAGAGGTCAGAGAGTAGGTAGAGAATTGAAACAATATACCAGAGAGAACATTGATTGCCGAACGTGTGTACGGAAACTTGTAGACATTGCGGAGAGCAGGGTAACAACAGTTAGATCAGCGAGAGTTCGTAACAGGTTAAGAGAACTTGGATCGATAAATTACATAGGGAACAATAAAACGGACGAGGAAACATACAGAAGAAACTGAGGACGAATTAGATGATGAAGATTAGAATAAGATGGATTTAAATAAATTAAAGAGGAAATATATCTTAACATAACTAAGGTATTCAATGGAGAGAAGTTCACGAGACTAACCAGTGCAAATGGAAGTTAGCGATAGAGTAGACGATATGTGAAATATTTGTGGTAAGTTCTAGACAGCGAAATGTATAGTTAGTAGTAAAATTAGAATTAATGGAAAGTGTAGCAGATTTAAAAGACAATATAGACAAGTCAAATAGGATTTTAAGCAATTTCTCAGAAAGAATTGACAATAGAGGAGGTGGAGAGAATGAATCATACAATAGACGATAGAAATACCGTTTAGACATATTTAGAAATATTGCATAAACAATAGAAGAGGTATCGAAGATCGAATGATATAAACTGTAGAAGAGGATGTTTTGGGCAAGTTGACAGAAGTACATGAGAAACGAAGCACAGGGTTAGAAGAGAGGATTGAATAATGGATGGATCTAGAAAGAGAGTTATTGACTGAGGTCAAAGAGATGGGGAATCGGAAGGACAGACAGGAATGTATAACACTAATTCGGGAGAATGGTGATTGTTGACTGAAGAAGTTACTAGAGAAAACGCTCCAGAAATGATTACCGTGGGTAAGGAGCGCTCGTACACAGAAATAGTGATTGAGAGGTGGGAAGATTGTCACACTGACCAAAGTAATAAAGAATAACAGTTCAATGTTAGGGAGGAAGTATGGGATACGCTACGAAAGAATAGGGTACGGATAAATTTAAAATGTACAAAGAAACAAAAATTAAAACGTTTGTGTTGACATGACATGACGAAGAAGATGTTGCAAAACAAGTAGTATACTTAAATTGGGATTCTTAAAAAGAAGTAGACGAAATATTTTAATATATGGGGGTTGTAACAGACGAAACAGAAGGGAACTTTAAGGTGGGAAAGAGGAAACAGCAATAACAGGCAAGAGTGTGCAGGTGTTATGAAAATACGGAAGAAAACAGATATGACAGAAAAATTTCGTTTTAGACTTGAACGGAACGATAATATTTGAGAGTTGCCATATTTGATGAGGTGGGAGAAATTTAATACTAAAACAGTGTGGAATAATACCAAGGACGGTGCTGAAATGACTCGAAGTAGGATGGGTACAGAAATAGTACTACTGGGGAATGTGCTCAAAGGAGTGGAGGCGTTAGATGGAGACGAACTGATTTATGAAATAGGGTATAAATTACAGTTATTTCCTATTTATACAGTTAATCATATGTATAAATTACAGTTATTTCCCACGTGCCTGGAAGATAGAGAGTATAAGATTATTTTTAAAAGATAAAAAACAGGGATAAAGCTATTTCAAAGTCGTCCAATCTGTCTATTACCAGTATTAGGGAAAATATTGAACAGGTATATTGCGGACAGAATTATGAATAAAATTAAAAAAGAGAAGTACAGTATTATGCAGTACGGTTTCATACCTGGGAGAAGAACAGAGGATGCAGTCAACAAGACTTTAGAATATGTCGAAAATAGAGAAGCTAAAAATGTATTGGCGATTATAATTGATTTCGAAGGAACTTTTGATAGCACTCACTGGTCAACAGTTATTTAAAGCTTGCAATATTTGAGGATAACAGGGAAGTTATTACAGTTAATACAATCATATCTACAAGACAGATATGAACTCCTGAATATTGGTGAAGAGAAAAATATAAATAAAGTCGTTCAAGTGTGTCCCCAAGGAAGGCATACTCGGTTAATCTTTTGGGAAGTGGCGTTGAATAAGGTATATATAAATATGGAGAAAGATGAAATTAGAGTGTTATCATATGGAGATGATGTGATTTTTGTGGAAGGAAATGTCGAAGATAAATTGAAACTAAAAGCATGGAAGTACATACGAAATTTATAGGTTAAAGTTGTGAGCAGCAATTAGTGATATCAAAAGAGAAAACAAACGCAAATATTTTTGAATGATGTCTACAAAAAAATCCAAATCCAATCGTCAAAATAGGGGGCTAGAGATTGGCTATAGAAAGACAAGTAAAATATCTTGGTGTAATTATAGACGAGAAATAAAATTTTGGAAAACATTTCGAATAAAATAAAAAATATATATTTTGGGCTGCAACGCTTGGGAATAGACAAAAATGCAAGAGGAAGGACAGAGTTAAGGAAGGCGGCGTTACAACCCACATCATTATAATATTGTAGCATGTGGTATAAGAAGTCAAAATTAGTGAATAATGAAAGGAAATTGGTGCCAATGATGATATAAAAATAAGGGGTAATAAACAATTAAAACACACTTACCTAGCCAACTCAACAAGCTATCTCAGGGATACAATATGTCCTCCTATTATAAAGTGAAAAAAGAGTATCGGGGTTCGGCTAATTGTTTACTTAAAATATGCACTTATATTTCGCAAAAGTAACACAGTCTTTCATAAACATTGGTTTAATCATTTTACCCTTAATACAAAAATACAATACGACACTTCACAATTTCCCATTTACACTTCCCCCAAAAAGACATGCAACTAATTACTACAATATTATACATGTTAAAATTTCACGGAATTGTTTACCTTATATGGACTGAGTTCTTTTGAAAAATATTAAGGCTTATGATCCTTTTAACAAAGTTCATCATACTGTTGAAATCACTGTTCATTATTTAAACCTTTATTCAATTACAACTTTCCAACAATAAATGACACAATTGCCACAAAAGTCTTTGGCCTGCACTCACTTTCAGTTGAAGAAATTTCGCTTATATATGATGAAGCGAGGAAGGTACCGTAAATAGCCCTTTGTTGTACTTCGGAGATGTCGTACTTCGGGGACCTTGGATGCCTTGACCACGTCTCGTTGCTTCAGCCCAGTCGGTACCAACGCCTTCCCCAAATTAGCTGCGGTGCCTATCTTTTCGATTCCCTCATCGGATGTTGAACGTCGATTAAAACCATCTCAATGCACAACTTGATGAAGGCGGAAAGGTATCACTGGCTCTCGTAATGTTCAATTTTACCACTCACCACGAACTCAGAGTTTTCAATCACTAGTTAGCTGCATGAGTTGCTCCGTTCAGCAATGTCGGTTCATCTCGTAACGACGAACGTTGTAACATGATCGAATGCGTCTTAGACAGCGCATTGACACCTGAGTGTTGTGTCAATAGAATGTTTCAAAACAGAGTATTGTCGACAATCAATTCACTGAATTCTTTAAATAACTTTCATAGTGTTTGTAATGCTCAGAATGAACTCGCAATAATCAGAATAACAATCCTCTCAAATCAAAATCAAAAATTATAATCTTTATGCTCCAAAATGGAAACCAACTGTTCTCTCGAAGTGTCTCTGCACCAATCTTAAATAAGATCCCTACCCGACAAGAATTAAGCAAACTAGCTCCACCCAACTGTGACGTCGTTCGTCCTTTGAAACTAATCCTCAACAACTCACATGATTTCCCCCAACTGGTTAAACTTTCTGTGATGTAGTTACTCCCATCCACCAATGGCTGATAGGTATAATTGCTAAACGCCGTGCATGGTGGCCTGTTATTTTTTGAAAGTTGACATTTAATTGAATCACACTTGTGTCGTCCATCCCTCACTCTGCCAGACAGAACCCATTTCTCTGCCCCCGCAAAATAACACTTCAGACTCTTACGTCTTCTAGACGACGGTGACCTTCCTTCATCAATGTCTACGCGCGCAAGCTTGTGTGGTCGCCACTCCTTTCCTCTTTATTTCTCTGTTTTGTTTAGGTTTTAAAATTCAGACCTTTCGTCCCCCAAAGTCTTCTAAGTGTGTCTCCTTCCTGGAAAATGATCGCTTTACAATAAGTCTACTATTCCCGTTCTCTTAATTTTGCAAAACTGGGCTCTATTGTATTCTCCACAAGGATTTTCGAAAGATGCTTCCCCCTTCCCCTCTCACGCCCGCCATATACCACCGTGTCCTCTCAAAATTGCCATAACGTGTTTTCATATTTCAGTTTTCATATTTTATTTTTCCCCCTAAGACAGTTATTTTAGTCGTGTCTCTGAACCTATGAAATTAAGATTTCTCGTATCCTTTACATGGGTTTACGAAACGTCCCTAACTAAAGTATGCGTGTTAAGAAATAAAGGTTGTTTCTTTCCTCCTCCTTTCTCCTTCCCCCTTTAAATTAGTAAGACAGGCATCCAAGGCTCCGCGCGTCCTATTCCACGCAGCCTTCTCTTTTCGAAAGATATAACTCCATAAATATACGTTTGCCTTATATTTATGGCAAAGGACTACAAAAATCTCGAAACTAATTATTTTTTACAATACATAAAGAAACGAAAAAAATCGATCACGATATTTTGTGGAAAATATCTGTTTTGATGGTTCCTGATTCCACAAACGGGTTTTTTAAACAACGTCGGAATCCGACCAAAAATCTTAATTTTTCTTCATGTCCCTTCTCAAGTTTAGTTTTGAAAAAATTATAAATGAGAAAAACAATCGATCGCTAAGTTTTTACGGAAATATCCATTTTTGAAGTCCTTGATTCCAAAAAAATGGTTTTTAAAATAATATTTGACATCGTCCAAACAAGTTAGTTTAATTCACTTTCTTATATACGTAGTATATAGAAAGTACTGTAATCGTGAAAAAAATCGAAAACAAAATATTTACGGAAAAATCCGTTTTGGAGACCCTTGATTCCGAAAAAAGTTGTTTTGGAAGGAACGTCCGTCCGTCTGTGCGCAGTACTACTGATCGAATGGATTTTTTTTTCATTTTTCGTGATTACAGTATATTTTACTTCTGACGTAATCATGTGATTTCAATTTGAAGGTCAAAGTACAGGTTTGAATAGTTTTTTAAAACTGCTCCAACGAATTTTCTTAAATATTATGTATGCAAAGTGCTATTAGTATATATTTCAACCGCATTAGCGGTATTTTGCTTGAAAGTTTCGTATAGACGCACTGAAATAATTTCCATCTGATGTATTTACACATTATTTATAGTTTGATAATAATACGTACTTGTGAAATGATTTTTCTGTGTTTTATTAAATACAATATTTGTTGGAATTTTTAAATACTGTAACACCTGTCGAGCTATATTTTATCGTAAAGAGTATGTTGAAATGTTAAATCCACCTCTGCTTTACGGCCCTAGATCATCGAAATTGATGGTATGGTCCCCTGCTTTCTTCCGGAGAGTAAATTCGTTTATTATCATCCACGTGGTCATGCAACGTATGTAATGGCTTTTTTGACAATAAGGACTACTATTATTATTATTATTATTATTATTATTATTATTATTATTTATGTCAAATAAAGAGAAATAAGTTGAATGATTGGCTTTGAGCCCGACTAAAATATTAATATATATTTGATGTGTTATATGTTACTTCTAGAAAAAGAACGGAGGAATATCTGCATATTTTGTTAGTCTTTGTATTGTGAACCTTCCACCCACGCGACTTCAACGCATCTACACGTAAGCCTACGTATCAGTTGTATCCACTGCCTTTCTTGTCGGATGTAGTTATTATTTTGTGAATGCTGTATGTCACATTTATATGTTCATGCAAATTATATGATACGTGAGGATGTTGTTTTATATGACAGTTATTGTGTGAAGAATTAACGTGCTTGTGTGCTTTTCTTCGTCTTGAAGGTATGGTGTTTTGAAAAATCATTTTGTATGTATCACTGTGTATGGAGGCACATGCCCCCATACACGGTTACAACTTGAGATCAGGAGTACGATGTGGTACTCGAAGGTGACAATCGCGTTCAGGTGCAGTGTGCGGGCTTGAACCGGAACTAGAAGCTGTACCAATTTCAAATTCCTCTCCACAATCTAACGTCGATTCCATTTCTCGTGAGTCACAAACTCTTTGCGAAAATAAAATAATTTTATTTCATCATAATGTCCAATCCCTTTCAAGCAAATTGACAAACATTGAAATTCTGGTACACGAAAATACATTCGATTTGCTATGCCTCACAGAACATTGGCTTTCAACTAACAACATCAACAATACTACTATTTCTAATTATTATTTAGCAAGTTCTTAATGTCGGCAAACTTTTAAAGAAAAAATCCCCACGGAGGTACGTGTATCTACGTTCGTAATGATATTTTATCTTCTCCACTGACAGGCTACGAGAACTTCTGCGTAGATAGTGTGTTCGAATTTTCTGCAGTTAATCTGACCGACACCGGTATTGTTGTTTTGTGTATTTATAGACCTCCTCAATCAGATCTTCACATATTTTATAGGAACTTCGAAATTGATTTAAATGTATCACACAGAAATCTACTAAATGTCAATGCAGCTAAAGTTATGAAAAAACAGGTAGGTACTAAAATCGAACAACCGGATGAAAATCATGTGGAATATTGTTAAAAATTACACGTAAAATTCTGAAAATCGAGAAGAAAATATTTCTCTACTAAACGATGGAAAAATCATACCAAATCCTCAGGACATGTCAAATTTGTTTAATTCCTACTTCTCAGAAGTAGCTAAAATAACGAACTCAATATATCCAAATCAATGTCCTCCAATTATATCCACCCACGTACCCAGTACTATGTTCACTTCCGAAACATAACGCCAGTGAAGTCATGGGAATCATCAGCTCCTTAAAAAACAAATTTTCAGCAGGCATAGATGATATACCCGAGATTATTTTTAAATTTTCGTCCCACGCTATGGTAAATCCACTCATAAATATTTTTAATAGTTCTGTATCGGAAGGGGCGTAAACTTAATATTGGAAATTACCGACCAATATCTTTCACTTTCTCAAAAATCACAGAAAAATTGTTCTATAAGCGTCTTCTACAATTTTTATCAAAAAATAACATTCTCTCGGACGATCAACACGGTTTTAGGAAAACATTTTTCACTAGAAGTGCCATACTTTTTTTCTTAAACGATGTTACCACATCTCTTGACCGTGGAGAAAATCCTCAGGGTGATTTTCTTGACTTATCCAAAGCATTCGATGTCATCGATCACGGAATTCTCCTTTCCAAATTGCATTCTGTAGGCATTCGTGGACTTCCACATTAATGGCTAACTTCTTATTTAAAAGATAGATATCAACATGTCAAAACATCCTATACTAAAAATTATATACTTGAGCGTTGTCTTTCAGAAACAAAGCCACTTACTTGCGGAGTACCACAAGGATCAATTCTCGGCCCTATACTCTTTTTATTATATGTGAACGACCTGCCATCATCCACATCAGATTGCAAAATGATTCTGTTTGCTGTTGACACTAATTTACTGTGTAAGCACACCAATGGTCAAAAAGTTTTGTCTAACTTTTCGACGTGGTTCCATGCAAATCGTCTCATTGTATACACTGACAAACCGTGTCTATGTTATTTCACAATAGTAATACAAAATCTTTACCCCAGGTTTCTCTTTCTTTAAACGGAACACAATTAAAAACTGTTACGAATACAAAATTCTTAGGTCTCCATATTCAAGACAACCTCAAATGGAATTGTCACATTGACAATCTTAATTCCCAATTAAGCAAATTGTGTTACGCATTCCGAATCTTAGTTAACGCAGTTAGTCCACGTATTTCCCGTTGCGTATATTTTGCAAACGTTTACTCCCATTTACGTTACGGCATTACCTTCTGGGGTAATTCCGGTCAGAGTATTCAAACTTTCAGAATTCAGAAGAGGATAGTTCGGATAATTTGTAAATCTCACCCCCGAAACTCTTGTAAACCTTTATTCAAGGAATTAAATATCTTAACACTTCCCTGCGTTTATATTTATGAAACGGTCGCGTTTTTTAAGATCGAATTACTGAAGTGCCACCCTTGCTTCATACGAAACAGTCTCGTTCACGAACACAATACTCGCAATAATAATAATAATAATAATAATAATAATAATAATAATAATATTCATGGCCCTAGAGTGTCAACCAGTCTTTGCCAAAAAGGACCACATTATTCGGGAATCGTTCTATATAATTCCCTGCCCAAGAATATAAAAGATATTATGAAATTGAATCTCTTCAAATCCGCGGTTAAAATCTATATCCTGCACCAGTGCTTCTACATTTTAAATAATTTATTGATTTTAATAAATGTTAAATTCGTCTTGTACTTTATCAGGCCATTGCTGTAGTACTTTTTAAATAACTTATAACAATTTCAAAAACTTTTTTCTTGCATGGTTGTTGTGTCTTATGATTCATATTAATTTAGTTTTATGTGTACTCAACTTTGGCACGGTTCTGTACATTAATTCTGTAGCCTCATCCTAGCGCGGGTTTTCCTCCGGTCTTTCTTCAGGTAGACGTGGGTTTCTTATACAGGTTCTCTAGGCTCTGTCTAGGGAAATGTTTATTGTAATAATAAATCGTGAATTTAGTGTTATTTCAATTCTTATGATTTTTAAACACTATACTCAGAATAATCTATAGTTCGATAATAATTTGTACATGTAAATGTTTTGCGTTAAATTACACACATATTGACATATTAGTATTATAACTCGCAGCTAACTTTTTATCTTATCTAGGAATTTTCAATTCTACCTTAAAGCCATTGATCGGAATTGATGGGATGGTCCTTTGCTTGCTTCCTGACAATAGATTAGTTTATTGTCCTCCACGTGGTCATACGCAGTTTGTACTGTTTTTTGACAATAAATTTATTATTGTTATTATTTATTTGTATGATTTTTTAAAAATTCTTTGTTTTATGGAAGTTTCAATCGTTGAAAATAATATTATTGTAAATAATATATTTTAACACTTACATAATTCTGACGAGATAAGGAGCGTTACGAAATAACTGGAATTAAATAAAACAAACAGTATCACCTTTTTAACCGAAATTGTTCAAAGTTACTATTCACTTTTTTTAAATATAATTTTGCAAATTGCTAATTGTCAATTAACTTTTAAGTTTTTAACTTAATTAAATAGGAATATTGATGGCCCGCTTGCTTTGTTCTCGTGTTAATGATATCTTAATTATCTTTATATTCATTTATAAACATATATTTTGAAATATAATATGTTACTGATCTTATTTCCCTCTAAAACAAAAGAACAAAATTTGTATATTAGAAATTTTTTTACATAAATGATAGTAAAAGTATTTCTTTAATAAAGTTTTTAAATAGATTTCGTACTCTAGATGACGTTGGCTTAGCAAGGGCGGAAACCGCAAACTGTAACCCCGGGGAGATGGAATGTTCATCCCCACTCCCTAGAGAGCGCAAGCGAGTTCTACTAGTGACGACTTGAGAAATAATATTTAAAATTACAAAATTTACACGAGATAATAGTTGCGCTCAGCTAGTTATAAATTCATATTGAAAAATAATTATGTAGTAGTTTGCAGTGAAATAAGGAAGAAGTTCAAATGATTCTGACTTCTTAGATGAATATAAGAAAATGGTAAACACTTCTACTAAAGTGTGTCTTCAGAGAAACGGGTCACCCATCTGACCCAGGTGATTAATCACACCGCTGAAGATCCCATTCCGAAAACATTTATATTTCCGCGAAGACCTCATGTTCCCTGGTGGAGCGATGCATGTCGGTCCGCCATTCAGGCAAGGCGAAGAGCATTGCGGATATTTAAGGGTAGTCCATCTCCAGAAAACTTCGCCGCATATCGGATTGCTAGAGCAAAAGCGCGTAGAACAATCAAAGAATCCAGATTTACCTCCTGGAAAGAGTTTCTAAGCACCATTAAGAGAACAACATCGTCCACTAAAGTATGGGAGTCAATCCGAAAGATATTTGGAAGGTATCTAGATGACGTTGGCTTAGCAAGGGCGAAATATCAATATCTGGACTCAATTATCAGGGCCAGATTCTCACCAACAACAGAGAAACTGCAATAGTGGTGGCTGAATACTTTCCGGACCTAACATCTACAGCTGTTGACACAAAACACAAATATCTGCAAGAAGACAGCAAACTCGAGATGGCCCAGCAGCAGCCTCCTGGAGCAGTTTTTTCGCAAGTGTGAACAGAAAGAGAATCAATAAAAAACGCTACTTATTGTTGAAGCAGAATTAATCTCATTGGGCTTATAAAAAAGTAAGATTTCATTGTCGTGAAGTTTTTTATTGCTATGCCAATAATGAGTTGAAAATTAGGAAACACATTCACATTATGTATAATGTAAACTTTGATAAAATGTTTCGATATGAAAAAATGACCAAAAAACGAATTTGATAAGATACAATACGTATTTTTAGCCTCCTCGTTTTTTGTAAAAAAGCAGCTTTAAAAAACAGATGAACTGCCATCGTCATTCGACTGTCAAGGGATCGCGAAGGTTGCGCGCTCTGATGATGGAATTCTGAAATTTTTTCGCCTGCCTTCGAGATTTCGGTCCGGTCACTGGTGCACTCTGGTAGCGTAAATTTAAACTACCTTTTTGCGAGGGAGTCGCAGCTGACTTAATTCAGTTTCCCAGCGGCGTCCACCCGCTTACTGAAGAATATACTATATGTTCAAATCGGGAATGTCAATTTTGTTGAACTGCGCAGGCGCTTTGACGCACCTGTAAGCAAGAGTTGGCTGATCGTCTCAGGTGAAATTGCCTGCACGATCTTACAAGTGTCTATTGAGCTTCTTCGAAACAACAGCAAACTACGATCCTGATTACGCGTGGAAAAAGGAATTAGCAGAGAGAACCTCCTTTGCCTTTTTTCCTCAAACACTGAACCATTTAAGACTGCCCTCTCAATGTGGGAACTTGAGTCAGATCTAGCGACAGTCCACGGCACTGCTCCTGGCCCTGATTCAACTCATTATGAAATGCTCAGACAACTCAGTCTCGAATCGAAAGAATACCTTCTGGATATATTTAATCTTTCATGGTCCGAGGGAGTAGTTCCTAGTTCCTGGAAAGAAGCAACGCCTATCCCTTTACTGATACCAGGAAAGGACAAAACTGCCATCAGTGGTTATCGAAGCATTGCCTTGACGAGTTGCGTCGGTAAAACTCTGGAGAGAATTATGAACTGACGTCTCGTCTGGTATCTTGAACGGCATGACTTGCTGAGTCGATCTCAGTGCGGTTTCAGAAAGTTCCATTCCACCTTGGACAACTTACTTCTCCTGGAATCAGCAATTCAAGATGCTTTCGTCCGAAGACAACATCTCATTGGAATATTCTTTGACATCGAGAAGGCTTACGATACTACTNACTCTATGCCTGGGTATTTAGAGGACATCTTCCTATGATATTACAGTCCTTTTTGTATCAGAGTTCCTTCCGCTACCGAATTGGAAGAGGCGCCTCGGATCTCCTTCTTTAAGAAGCTCTGTCTGAGTGTGATCTTATTTGCAGTGGCCATAAACAGCATAACATCCGCTGTAAAGAATCCTGTTCTACACTCTCTTTTTGTCGACAACCTTGCTATCTTTTTTTCATCACAGAGTGTCATAGATGGGGAGCGACAAATCCAACTCGTCCTCAATAGATTATACCACTGGTCAAAGACGATTGGCTTTCGTTTCTCTGCTTGACAAACGCTGTGTCCTTTTCAGTAGGAGACGAAGACTTCTGGCGGAACCTCACGTCGCCGTGGGGAACAACGTTCTAAAATTCTATCTTTCTGTAAAATACTAATCTTTGATCAGAGACTGAATTGGATTGAACATCTGACAGACCTAAGAGCGAGAACATTAAAGTCTCTGAATCTATTGAAGTGTCTGAGTAACAGGGAATGGGGCACTAATCGCTCCTTTCTCCAGTTTTATCGAGCATTTGTAAGATCTCGGCTCGATTATGGCAGTGTTGTATATAGCTCTCCAGTTTTATCGAGCATTTGTAAGATTTCGGCTCGATTATGGCAGTGTTGTATATAGCTCTGCTCGTGCAAGTTATTTAAAGAAGTTGGATAGTGTCCATCATGCAGGAATCCGACTAGTTACTACAGTTCTAGTCCTATTCCGAATTTGTATGCCGAGAGTGGCGAACCATCTCTTCATTTCAGACGGCAACTCCTCATGCTATGAAACTTTTTGCCACGAGCTAACTTTACTCGACAATCTGGTACACTACGCAGTATTTCATCCTTCCTCTTCTTCCATCCGTTTCTACAAAAACAGACAGAGAGCAACCAAACCTTTTGAATATCGCTCCAAAGAAATCTTAGTTATACGCACACCTAATGTCTTAAATAAAGGTTTCAGTAAGACTCCTCCTTTGGCTTTGCACACGACGAAGACTAATTTCGATCTTCTGCATCATGACAAGAAGAACACTCCAACTGAGATGTTGAGGGCATACTTTCACCTAATCCTCGACAAACACCGGGTCCATATTATGTGTTTACAGACGGGTCTAAGCAGGCTGTTTACAAACGGGTCGGTTGCTCCGTTGTGTTTCCCCGTAAGATCTGTGGCTACCATATTGGCGACCTGTGAAGCGTTTACGCCTCTGAGTGCTACGCCATATTGAGAGCATTACCATCAACAAAGTGGCCCGCGGATCAGATTCCTGATTTGCTCTGATTCTCTGAGTGCCCTTCAAGCAATCCTGACTATGTATCCAGCAGATAAGCTGATTCAGAACATCCAGGATGTGCTTTTCTCGCTCCAGTGTGATGGAACGAACATAATGTTTTGTTGGATTCCCGGACACGTGGGAATAAGAGGAAATGAGGAAGCAGACGTTTCCGCAAAAGCGTCATGCCTCAAGAATCGCGTGGATTTCTTTACGATTCCAAAAAGGTGTAACAACAAATATACACATTTTCTGCACTCGACTTCTCCCCCAGTAAATGCTCATGCCCCATAAACCAGCTCGCACGCACTAAAGTTGTTGATGATTCAGGAACACAGTTTCCTTAACTTTCTACGCAACACAAATAAACCAGGTGAACCCCGACGTGATTCGAACTCGTATATTAAATAAAGGGTCACTTAGATAAATAATCCTGGTGACTCCCGACGTTCAGAACAACGTTTAATTTCAATTCAATTTCATTACCCGCATTTTGGGAATCATTTTATTCAATATTTGTTTGCTAAAAACCTCTTTACAGTTTTTCAGCCATTCGTTTATGTGTGCTATCGTTCTTAGTC
Source organism: Laupala kohalensis (assembly GCA_002313205.1). Classification (NCBI taxonomy): domain Eukaryota; kingdom Metazoa; phylum Arthropoda; class Insecta; order Orthoptera; family Trigonidiidae; genus Laupala; species Laupala kohalensis. The sequence goes on from NNCF01129167.1 coordinate 257,455, forward strand.
ATATCGTTCCCGGTTCCTTGTAACCATTAACAGTATCTCTTACTCGTTTTTTTTCTTTTCAAAACTAGCTATCTTATCATGCCTACCGAAGACGTGCAGATCCCCCGTGATCATCCTTCCCGCACTTCGGTTATTACAACATTTCCAAGCTTTTGGAGAGACAGACCTCAAGCGTGGCTTAACTACCTTGAGGCCAATTTTTCTGTTAGAGGCATTACGTCCCCTTTCGACAAACATTCAACCATAGTCAGCAACCTCGATAATGTCACTCTTTCGACTATCGATGAAAATTTACTGACACCCTGTGACAACACGGCCTACGTCCGCCTAAAAGAATTCCTCATCAATCAATATGCCAGCTCACAGCATAAGCGAATTGACAGGCTGCTATCCTCAGAAGCAATGGGTGATCGCTCACCGTCACAGTTCTTACGGCATCTCCAAAATTTAGCTGGTCCAGACGGTCAAAATAACACTTTAATAGCGGAGATTTGGATGAGGGCACTCCCAGTGCAAATTAGAACAATTCTAGCGGAAAGTTGTGCGAATGATGTAGCCGAGCAGGCCACCTTGGCCGACAAAATTGCAACGGCGTTACATACCACGCATACCGTGGCAGCTACCCGTGAAGTGATACCAACGCCCCCTACGGATCCGCGCATGGACTATGTATTACAAACTTTAACATCACTAACGAGACAAATAGCCGAATTACAAATGAACAAATGCTCCAATTGTTCCCCTTACCGCAACGGCCAGCGCAATCCTTCACCTTACCGTGGTGATCAACGAAACTATCGAGCTCGTTCACGCTCCCAGTCAAATGTAAACAAACCAAACGACATCTGTTGGTTTCACGCCAGATTCGGCGAAAATGCGCAAAAATGTCTTAAACCCTGCTCTTATGCAAAAAACTTGGACAGCCGTCCTTCAACCGAACGTTGAAGGGCAGTGTGCGCACTTGTGACTTAAATTTCTGCAACAGATCGACTGGAAAACGTCCGTATGTATATGAGCGAAGTACTGGTCTCCACTTCTTAGTTGATTCGGGATCAGACGTTTCCCTATTCCCGAGGAAACATTGGAAACCTAGCACCACCCCCACCGGGCTTGTTTTGAATGCAGCGAACTCCACCGACATAAAAACTTACGGAACCGCTCACTTGAAGCTTCATCTCACCCTCCGTCGAGAGTACTCCTGGAACTTCGTGGTGGCTGATGTTCAGGATCCCATTCTAGGAGCAGATTTTTTGACCCATTACAAACTGATCCTAAACTGTGGGACTCGCAGACTATGTGACAATCTGACGGGAAATTCAACCGGTACGAGGTTCAGTGCATGCAAATGCACTGAAATCAAAATAAAGAAAATTCAACACAACGATTTCGCTGAAATCATTAATAAATTTCCGGACTTGACGAAGCCATCTGGCAACTTCTGCAAACGACCGAATACCATGCATTATGTGTCAACCACTGATGGTCCGCCAGTCACATGCAGACCGCGTCGTTTAACACCGAATAAGTTAAAAATCGTGCAAACTGAATTCGACAACCTAGTCCGAGCCGGTATTGTCAGACATTCCCGCAGTCCTTGGGGATCACCTCTCCATTTAGTAAAAAAACCGGACGGTACGTACCGCCCCTGCGGAGATTACCGCAGACTCAACGATCGAACAGTGCCAGACGCTTATCCAATGCGCCATATTCATGACTTTGCCAATAACCTCGCAGGTTCCACAATCTTTTCAAAAATTGATTTAGTCAAGGCCTACCATCAGATCCCAGTAAATCCAGCAGACATAGCAAAAACAGCCATCGTCACGCCCATCGGCTCATTTGAATATCTTCAAATGCCATTCGGTTTAAAGAGCAGAGCGCAAACATTTCAGCGTTTTATGGACCAGGTAACAGTCGGCCTCCCGTTCGTATATACATACATCGACGACATACTGGTGTTTAGCAAAACCACTGCCGAACACAAGCACCACTTGGAAACGTTGTTCCAGAGGCTACGGGAACACGAAATTGTAATCAACCTACAGAAATCGACCTTCGGCGTCACAGAGTTTACATTTCTAGGATACACCATTGACGCAAAGGGCATCAGCCCACCGGCCGACCGCGTGACTGCGCTCCGCGCCATGGAACAACCTACAACAATAAGAGGTATGCGACGCTTTTTGGGCGTTCTGAACTTTTATAGGAGGTTCATACCGAAGGCAGCAGTACCTCAAGCCGCTCTCATCGACGCCATTTCTGGCGGAAGAAAAAACGGGCTGCGACTATTCCCCTGGACCGACGCCCTGAAAGCAGCCTACTCGGACTGCAAGGACAGCCTGGCGAACGCGGTCACGCTGGTACATCCACACAGCGACGCGCCCCTGGCACTATTCACCGACGCCTCGGCGACACATGTAGGATCGTGTCTCCAACAGCAAGTAAACCAGGAATGGCAACCCCTTTCTTTTTATAGCAAAAAATTAACGGAAAGACAGAGTAAAATGCCGGCTTACTACCGTGGGCTCCTAGCTATATACGAAAGCGTCCAACATTTCAGACATTGGTTTGAGGGTTTTCAAATAACCATTTATACCGATCACAAACCTTTGATTCACGCGCTTCGTCAAAAACGGGAAAAATTACCCCCGCAGCAGCTCAACCAGCTGCAATTCATAGCTCAATTCACCACGGATATCAAACACATCAAAGGTAGCGAAAACATCGTTTCTGACGCAATGTCACGTGTCGAGACAATTACACTGTTAGAAGACGTTCCAAAATTAGCTCAACTTCAACTCGATGACGCCGAGATCCAACGGTGGATAACTTTACAACCACAGTGGTATGAGAGGGAAACAATCCCCAACTCGCATTTGACCCTAATCTGCAAGGCAGGTCGCCCACTCATACCAACCGACCTTCGAAAGCGAATTTTCAACGAAGTTCACAATCTGTCACACCCAGGCCGTAAGGCCACTGCACGATTAATCAAAATTAGATACTTTTGGCCCAGCATCAACTGTGACGTAAAAACCTGGACGACGACATGCTTGAAGTGCCAGAAAAATAAAATATATCGTCACACCATCTCTCCCTTAAGTTCATTTAAACCACCGCTTCGATACGATTCATACTGACATCGTCGGGCCCCTGCCATCCTCGGAGGGATACCGGTACGCCCTGACCATAATCGATCGATTTACCCGATGGCCCGAAGTAATACCCATGACAGATATGACAGCAGAGAACACCGCAGACGCACTTCTCCACGGCTGGATCGCCAGATACGGAGTTCCCTCTAAAATAATTACCGACCAAGGCCGACAGTTTGAAAGCCAGTTGTTTAGTGAGCTAACGCAACGACTCGGCATTAGCAGGCACCGCACTTGCGCTTACCATCCTCAGGCTAACGGGATGATAGAGCGCCTCCACCGCCAGCTCAAAGCAGCTTTAATGTCACATGACACCGGCTGGAGTAGGGCTCTGCCAGTAATTATGCTAGGATTCCGTGCCGCACACCGCGAAGATTTAAACGCCTCAACTGCAGAACTAGTTTTTGGAAAAACGTTTACACTCCCAAGCGACATTCTTCATCAACATAGCAAAGATGACATACGCCCTACAACAACTTACGTACAAGAACTTGTACATCGCATGCAACAAATTAAACCGGTCGTACCGCGACTTCAAACACGGGAACCGTTTATTCATAATGAACTGGAGAACGCAACACACGTATTTCTGCGCAGCACTCCGTTCAGAAAAACCCTCGTTCCCCCTTACAGTGGACCATTTGAAGTTGTATCAAAATCGGAGGACAACAAAACGGTCCTAATAAGGATCAACAACAAAGAGGTTCGCGTCAGCCTGGACCGCGTAAAACCAGCGTTCATCACAGCGGACCCAACGCACATCACTCAGGAACCGCCTCCTACGAATATCATTCAACACACCGTAGAAGCAGCACCAACCCCGCCACCTGGCCACACACAATCAGGGCGGAAAATAAAGTTCAATGAAAAGCCGGACTTTTATTACTACTGAAAATATTCACCAACCATTATAACTTGCTCGTATTAATGTTCTTCTTTCTCTTTTCTTATCAAGGAGACCAGACCTAGTTGTTCTACATAGTTCAACTAGCAACATGTAATACGGTACCAAGTATCTAGCAAATGCAAGCGTAAAACCACAAATCCGCCACCATTTCAATATAAATGTGGAAATATTTCTATGACAATGGCAATTACTGTATGTACCGACGTAGAAATACTCCTACTGTGAAACCAGCAGCAATGAAACGCTGTCTGCTTGAACAAGGAATTTCAAGTCTCTACTCACATTAATTCAACCAAATTCAACCAACAATATCAAAATAAAACCAAGTAAATATCGGATACGACCTCTGTCAAACTTTCATAATTATGAGTGAATCAACAGAATACTCAACCATTATGGAGAAATTGTACACGCAATTATCTATGGAAGAGCATTTGAGTTGGAACAACCATATTTATCAGAGTGGAAGCATGTTAATTTCCAACCTCTCCAATTTCCTAATACGGCGACAACTCGCAAACTCAAAACTAACTCTTCAATTTTCTTCTCCCACAAACTATCGGAGATAAACTAATCTGCGACAAGATGCACATCCAGCGACGAGCCATCCTCGTCCAGCATCCGGGTCCGGCGCACACCGTCAGCCCAGCATCCAACGCTTCCAGCATCCTTATCTCCTGGTCTCAGCATCCAACACTCCTAGCATCTTCTTCCAGACCCGGCACTACCAGAGCTTTCATCTTCTGACATTTACACGAAGAAAATACTTCGGACCAACTCCAACAAACCGGAAACGGGTAGCATCTCGGGCAGTTTTTTCCCAAAAATGTCCAAATTGGACGACGTTCTCACAGATATCCAAACATCACGGATAACCGGAGACAGGGTTATTTTTCCCCGAGATGTTTCCACAGAGGACAGCTACCTCAGAGCAACGTTCTTTTTTAGTTTTATCCCGCAAATTAAAGGGTTTAATTTTTTTTGAACGAGGGGGATGGTGTAACAACAAATATACACATTTTCTGCACTCGACTTCTCCCCCAGTAAATGCTCATGCCCCATAAACCAGCTCGCACGCACTAAAGTTGTTGATGATTCAGGAACACAGTTTCCTTAACTTTCTACGCAACACAAATAAAAAGGGATCTCCTAAATTCCCTCAAGACAAGGATTCTGAGTGAATGGAACAATAAGTGATTGGTTTTTGAAGGGGATAAGTTCCGATAAATCAAATCCTCTGTTAAGTCATGGAGCAGTTCCTGCAGGTCAACCAGGCGCAACGAGGTCTTGCTAATCCGTCTGCGCATACGACATTGTCCTCTCACTCATCGGTATCTCTTATTACTTAATGATGAACTCGTTTGTGAGGAATGTAGTTCTTCTCTGACAGTGCATCACCTACTAACTGATTGCAGAAAATACACCAGAATATGGAGACAAATTGGTCTGGCTGCATATTTACCAACAATTACCGGAAATGAAACGGATGATGTTATTAAACTATTGAATTTTATGAGTAGATCGGGGCTCCTCACACAAGTTCTCTGGAGGGTTTAAATTTGCATTCTTTTTTCCTCTTCCCTGTCTTCTTTCCTTTTATCCTTCCTTTTCGTAATTTGAAAAATATAATTTTTAGTTTATTTTTCCTTTTTATGATGTAATGTGTTCGGGAATTGTTTCCTTTTCTTTCATCTTTGTATTTAGATATTTGTTGAATTCAGGAGGGTTCTTTTAGTGGGTATGGTCGAGATGTTCGCCGAGTTCCACACACGGGGAAGAATCTTTACGGCTCTTCTCTATGGTGCGAAACCGCATTTTTCCCCGCCAGCAAGGGTTCTAATGACCACGTCGTTGACAAGCCTTAAAGCACTCCCCCAAAAAATCTACTAATGTGTACATACCAAGAAACATAAACTGAAAACTTGTGACATTTCTAGATGGAGATAAAACAATACTCGAAAAATAAAATTTAATTCACTGAAATGAAAAATTAATATGCATTACATGAGTCATATTCCTGCAATAAAGGAAATTATATCCCGCGTGGTTTTAATAATAAAACGATTCGTTGTTTTAATAATCATTAGTATGCATATGCATTAGTGTGCTGGGAGGCGAAAGAGTGCCAGTATGTGATACGTAAATGAGACTGAGAGCCCAGGAAGGTCACGAGCTTTACAATTTCAGTGAAATTTCATTCGAAGAGAAACACAATGTGATATGAATATTACTAAAGCCACTCAACTCACAATGAGACACTGAATTAGTTTCCAAGTAGGTGTGTAACTTTTTGTTAATCCATTCCATTTTAATTGTAATAATTTCTTGTACTTGGGAAAATTCAGAAGTTATTTAAATTACACACATTTCTCGTAGTTCTCTTGGATTAGCATTTATTGCTTCCGAAAATTCATTAGGTTATGTCTTTGCAAGTTCTTATAATGAACCACGCAAAAAAATTCAAAAATAACAAACAACAAAAATATCAAATCATGTTTGTTTATCGTAGTATGACAATCAACCACACTAAATTAAATGTTAAATTATATACCTAGATAAAGTAAGAATGTTTACAGTATCAGATAATTTTGTAGGGAAGAGGGTGAATATTTAAAAATCAAAGACTGTCACATTACTCAGTCATTGCAATTAAAAAAGGTATCAAATAACGATTTCTTTGGGTTATCATGAAATTGCTTTCGAATTCGATATAAAATTCTTTGAAGAAGTCGGTGTAACGTATCTAATTTTCTATATTCAAGCTCCTCTCTGTATCCAACCACAGTGACTGAGCAGCAAGACTGATTTAATCTTGGGAAGTTCATGAGTCTTTTTGGACCTATACGCCAGTTTCCATGTGTGTGCGGTTTTTATTTCGATCTAACCAGGAAAAATACGAGTGATATGTTACAGTTACAGAACGAATGACCGGTGAAAAGTGACACGTCACATAGAATGATATGGTTATTCCATTTGTCACTGCACTGGGCGTCTTTGAGGCATGTGGATAACGCACCAATGATGGATAATTTGAGGTTATTGCAAACATTATCTTTGTCTAAAAATTTCACAAATGAAAATCAATAGGGGTTGTGCTCGAATTTGTCCTTTCCAAAAGATTAAGCATTATTAAGATGATATATTTCGTTTTGTTATCCGATTATATGATGATGAACTGGTGATATTTGCATTATGCTCATGAATACGAATAGGTTATTTGTTGATGTATTAGTATTTATTTAGTGTTATTATTCAATTATTGTAGTTTCGTCCGACTAACAATGTCCATTCCCGAATCACGCAGCAAACATTTTCCATTTACTTGTTGCACTATCCCAGAAGAGTGGGGAACTCGCGAGGAGCAATGACGTATTTGTCCAATTCTAGTCCGCACTCACAGGAGTAAATGGAAAACACCGTATGTATCCTGTCTCCTCCGAGTGGAGGAGCAGCGCTTCTTTCATGAGCTTAGAGGCGCGTTTATGTTGACGTGATGATAGGTCGAGGCATTGTCACATCATCGCATGCGGGGACCATGGTGGCCATTCCTGTACAGTAAATTAATTTAATCTTCCAATTTTCTTAATTTTACGAGTATTTTAAATTGTCTAAAAGCAACTATTAAAACGGGCGCAAAACTATTTTCAACATGTTCTAGGGCGAACGCAAAAAAAAATCTTGGAGGGGACTCTAATCTCCGAATAATCTTAACTGTGGAGGGAACCGAGTGTTATGCTCAACAGCCCACATATTATCCCACAATTAAAATCATATAGTGCGTAATATTGTAGCAATACCGGAAAATAGTTCAAATTTATATCCAGAGATACTATTTTCACTAATTTAATTATTTTACTTTTTTTTTGAGGAGGGGGCTTGAACCTCACAAGCATCCCCTTGCGTACGCCTCTAAGAAGTTTGTATTAATTTCATAGCTACTTCATCCCTTGCTCTATCCATATATCTATCGTGGTTGTGGTATTTATTAATTGTTCAATTTCCATCACAATACAATGAAAAAATCTCGCAAACCGCAACACCGATGGCGACTTCTGCCAAGATAAATTATTTTATGAGAATATTTTGTTGTTCGTTTTAACATGTGCCTGAAGTATATTTTTGTTTATAGAAATATATGATGACATTTTCTATTCGATACATATTGAGTAGATCGAAAAATAAAGAGAAAATTGTCCTAGTTAACTGAAAGTATAAAGTGTGATTTTTCTTGAGACAGAATACAGTAACTGAAACCAAAGAAATACACCATTAAATAAAGATTTTAACTGGACAAAAATCCTCCAGACACGAAACTTGGCAGAATGTGCCTTGGCATAAGAACTTAAAGCAATGTCACAGTAGATACGATAGGGTTGCAAAAATTATCCATCTTTGCGGGAAATATGGATTAGTAGGAGACACGGTCACCTACTTGAAATTACCAAAACCCATTTCAGTGAACAACCAAAATTAATTTATTTTGATAGAACAATTCTCACCGAGAAGACAATCCATCACAAGAAACAAGGTATAATTCTAATATACGAAGTCAAGAAAATCACACATCTTAGATATTGCAGTATCCAACGCCCACAGCATACAAACTACTAAATCTACAATGAGCAATCAAGATTTGAAAATAGAAATTCTTCGCAATTAAAATATGGAGTGTATTTCTACTGTCCCCATAGTTTTGTTCACCACTGGAGTCATACCTCACTGTCTGCATTTGAGCATCACTCGGCTTCAACTCCCAAAAAATCATTTATATAACATTACAAAAACAACTATCCTCTACACGTGTAGAATAATCAGAAGATTTTAAATAGTTAATTAAATAAATAATTAAATAATGGAAGATAATTGTAGTAGTTTTTAAAGAGTGATGTCGCTTGAGAAGGTTGCTTGATATACTCCGCATCCTACCTGAATCCAACTACAAGTTGTGAAAATAGAGAAAGAAGATAACAGTAATAATAATATACCATATTTGAAAACTTTTTTCATGCGTAAACCTGTGTAATAATATGCGACTTTTCCTAAATAAGTGTATATTTAATCAATGATTTAACTTATACCGTGAATAATGATGTGAATGTGATTCTGATGTACGAGGATTTTCTTACAATGAAACACGTCTTATTGATATTCCTACAATGAATTAACAAATATTGATACAGCTCTCATAAATCAACATACGTTTCTATCATTCCAACTAGAATCTCTTTGGTGCAAACAGGTGCGGAGAGGTTCGTTCATATTCCAGTCCTTTACATCGCTCGGTGGCGTTGAATGTCTCATTCAAATTCACGAGACTCGGTGGCCACGTGATGTTGTTCACGGACGAGCAGATGCTACCTCTTCTTTGAATACTAATGGTAGTGGGTGAACTGTTAAAGGGGATTGGACTGACTGCATGCCTTTGATATATAACATGTCATAGGAAAGAAATGTACAATTCTTCTTTAATATCAAGAATATTAGTGTTTTGAGTAGTTCAAATGCATATATTGTTGAAGAGACTTATACACATTTGAAGCACGATGTGAAGTAAATTGTTCATGGAAAATATTTTGTCCTATATACCAGGTTGACTGCAGCACAAGCAAATGATTTCAACGATTGTAAAGTAATAACTTCATTTACTACATTCAACTGCGAAGTTATTACTTTACAACATGTTGAAGTAAAAGGTTTTCAAGAGATAAAAGCAGAAAGCAGTTAACATAATTTCAGTAAAACGCACTTCTTCAAATATATATAAATATAAATGAGCAATGCTCCGGAATATTTTACCAGTAAAACTGTTTGGAAACTAACAATTTATACATATCCATTCAAAAAGATTCCAATATCACTTTGGTATTTAAATGGAGATCAATAGTATAATTTGCAGTTTTCTTCTTAACATTGCATACATATAAAATTATAATACATTTTCGTTCAACAGTTCTTTATTTTAAGCACACAAATTTCATTTATCTGATTGAATTTAGTCCTAGTTTATTGTCATTTCGATAAAATTTGGTTTATCGACTTCCAACAAATAAAAGTTCTTCCTCTACAATCCCTTGACCCTATTTAAAAGAAACATCAGCATCTATATTTATGACTGAAAAAGGGAGAACATGGATTTCTTCACTTGTTTCTTATGCATGTACATTAATCTGGAAAGTTGCGCAAGTTCCCAAATGGAATCTGAAATGACCACCATCAAGACAAGGAAAACTCTCATCAACGATAACAATAATTAATCCTGGATATTCCGGGCAGATTGTACGTGCTGACATGTAAAGTAAAGTTAGTTCTGACGTAGATGACTTATTATGAAGGTCTATACATAGTGTATCATATCATGCTAACCTCGACGCAACCATTTACAACAAACCTAATGTTATAGGTTTGAGTTTCTCAGTTATGATTAAGTAAATAATGTGTCCAACAAACTTAAAGGGTAATTTTTTAATTCACGTTTAAGGATATACGTGCGTTAATCAACCGATGAAGGTACAAATTCATTGCTTATACTTTAGGTTTTGAAATGGAGTAGGTAGGGAAGTGTGCATTGAAATAAAATCTTTTTTGTAATAAGATTCATGTTTTAAGAAAGTCCAGAAGAAAAGATTGAAACATTATTTTCCATGATTTGTTCAAGAGATAATACATTTATTTGAGATGGATATATTGTTTTCTTTACTGATTGTTCACTATGTGTATTACTTTTATATAAAATTGTTTTTAAAAATAACATTTTATGCGAACAGATATAAAAATCCTTTGTTAAATAAATATTATAATTTTTTATTTATACTCTTTTACATCTCTTACTACCGGACAGATAAGCAATCATGTGTGATGCAGTGATGTGCATCAGAATGAAGATCTCGTCATTTTCATTCAAGCAGATGAGGCGATACTGGACATATATCTTGATACATAATCAGTCGTCCGTTTTGAGGAAAAGTAATCTTTCAAACTCTTTTTATCATTAGTACATAAGTGACCGAATTTTCGGATTTTGATAATTTTAAGCAGTTATAAGAATTAATATTGGCTATAAGCATAGTCTAATGGTTCATAATTTCTTCTAACAAATGCTGCACTTTCTACGCAATGTAAAATCAAGCAAAGGTTAAAGACACGTAACCTTTCGTTTCTGCACCAGTTAAAAGCAAACTGCCAGAAGCATGCGCTTTCATCAAAGACTCACATTCAAATGAGTCCGTTTCGTGTGTCGTTTGTTCTCTTTCAACTTTAATCAACGGACATACGTAGGTTCAAGAAGCAATGAAACAGAATAACGAACTTCACATCCAGTGACACGACACGATCGTACGTTCATAGTCACTTTCAACTAATAAATTATTTTCTCTCACGGTTTACTGTTGAGGCTTTGAAAGAGAACACCAGTTGCGACCTGGTTGACTTTCAATTACCTTATTAGGGAGTCTATGATACGTGACAGCTGAAATAGAAACATTTTAAAGTGGGAAAGAAGGAGAGACAATTTGTTTTGATTTTTTCATGAAGGCTGTGTAGTCCAGTAAAAGTTCACAAAAAGATGTCCAGCTTGCAAATGGTCGTGCATTTCTGACTTTTTGAAATGTTATTGGTCCTGACTTAAAACTCATCTTTTCGACCTCGACGCATTGGCGCGTGTAATTGTTTTACGGAAAATAGGTCGAAATTTGCCAATTTGACATTGCCAATGGTTGGTTGAAATAACGCCGTAACGATGCGTTTCTCAGAAAAAAATATACTTACCCTTTCTAAAGAGTCACATTTTAAAAATATAGTGGTTCAATGAGCATTAACAAATGGATTTATTGAGATAGAGTTTTTATGAAGTACAGTAGAATTTTTTAGTAGCAGCAGAATTACATGATTGTAGTACTAATAGTCAATGAGAAACAGCAAAATGAATTATCAGACTTGTTTTAAAACTGGTATAAGAGTTTAAACATATCTTTCAATTATTGCTATATTCAATTATGATTAAATCCCACGGTAATTAATATTCTGTACGGCAATATGAAGGTGAAGTTGTATTTAGTCCTACTATTTTACTGGCCTGATTTATATGGCAGATTTTTCTTAAACAAATAGCATTAATTAGTTATTTATACAATAAAATAATACAAAACGCTACATTAAAATTAAATTATATTTAATCATGAAGGCTAACTATGGGTGAGATTCTCAAACCAATCACGATTTCCTTTTTTTTCACGAGAATTTATTATTTTATATCATTTTAAAGAACATTTAACTGAAATAAAAGTTCTTAAAGAAAATCATATCATGTCGGATATTTTATGTCGCTTCATATTACAACACTAATTGTTGAATATAAAAAAATACATTTTTCTCATGGAAATGAATTTATTGGACAAAACACTATGATGTTAGTGTATGAAAGACTCGTTCCAGTATATAATTAAAAATTAATTTATTGTACAATAATTTAATCAAATTGGTATAATATGTAAAGATTCAATTCTTTAAATTGTATTTGTTGCAGTTGTTGTTTTTAAAGATTTAATAACATTGTTTTTGTATATAATCAAAGCGTGAAATCAATATTGTCTAACATAATTATCATCATACAGAACAAAATTCCTAAGACATAACGATGTTGAAATTGAAAGGTACATATAAAAATATACTATCCTGAGAATCGTACACATAACCTCACAATTCGACGCGTTACACAACTGATGATTAAAATAACAAATAAATTATTGTGGTTTTAGGGCGCTCCACTATGTGAAGAGAAAAGTTAAAGATGAATGAAATGTAAATCCTTCCAAGACTCTCGTGGATAAATTTTATTTATTATTACTTTATTTTAAAATACTCAGAGATAAACTAAAATTAATCAGATACAAATACTAACTCATACTATATAACGCCAAAATTTAATATATAATTTATTGTATTTTGAGAGAAAAATTGAACCGAAGGTTCAGACTTCAGTCAATTACATTTTTGAAACCAATAGTAGTACTTTCAGTGGGTTGAATCACTAGGGAAATAGTAAAATAGAGAAATAATTTTACGAAAGATAGACGTGAAGTATTCATTATATAGTTGTCTCTTTGTAATTTGATGAAATAGCGTTTACTATCACCAACTTGTAGAACGTCGTCTTTTTACATAATTCAAAAAATTGTTGCCTGTTCATTCTTTCATTATGTGATAAATGTCTTCAAATACCAGAATATTTGCTTTAAAGACAAATTCTGTTTTGTACCAGAATATTTGTTTTATAGTATGTACAATCAATACCGTTAACATTTGGAAATTCATCACAGTTATCTAATATTACTATTTTTAAATTTGTTTCACGTATAAAATTTCAGTGAACTATATTATACACATAAAGAATTTTGAGCAGAATTTTGTCTTAATAAAATTTCACTATACACTCTATAGTTTATGAATCATATAACATTTCGTATATCAGTCAGGGAGTCATTTAATTTGAATACTAGTGTATATCGTTATTCCAGACTGTGCAGGTTCTTTACTCCTTTTACTTGTTTCTCAGAAGAGAAATTACCTCAGGATAATCGCCATCAAATTCTGCAGCACGCTTAGGTCTTACTCCAATCTGGAATCTTAAAATCGTTACGAGATTGATTTGATTTCACGAGATGTGATCCTGACTATTGGTTCATTTCACGTGATCTTCAACAAGATCATGTGTCATGGTTATAGACTTGTCTACGTATCCATACTAATAGTATATAAATGCGTAACTCGAAGTGAGTCTGCCTGTTTGCCACCGGATCACGACTAAACCACCGAAGCGATAGAGATGAAATTTAGCAAGGAGATGGTTTAGATGTCAAGGATGAACATAAGTTATTTTTTATTTTTATAATGTGTGATAAGAAAGATAGAAATGATATTTTACCATAAATGTCAATAAAATCGGGAAGAATGAGAGAGATGTTCGTTTACGCTGCCTAGACAGTGATAAATATTGACAGATATAAATGGCAATTCCGTTTGCTTCAAAGTGTATTACATAAAAGTCAGCGACAGCATATGTCTATCAAAAAAATTAACTTAAATTATCGATAAAGCGCTATTAATAAAATAATACATAAAAAACCTTTATGAAAACAAGCTTTTATTTAAGCGACATACTAAAGCGAATAAAATAAGTAAATGGTTTCACCAAAGTTATGAAATGTCAAATGAAAATGCCTACATACATATTACACATTAGTAAATCCTTATAAAAATAAACATACTTACTATTTTTATCGCTGAAAATGATTTAATATTTTATGTTCAATTATTTGTTTTCAGATCGCGCGAATGTTCATAAAATTGGATACCAATTAATTTCATTGGACAGTGACAAGTTGGTGAGTACTAGCTAAAGTATGTATTTTATTTATACTTTTTAGTATTATACTTTGTTTATTTATTTGTCATAATAATTATTCTTGCTTCTTCATTTATAATACTCAAAACCCCTTTTAAACACTAACTTGTATTAATGTAAATAAATAGCATAAATGGTATCTTCCGATATCATTTATGCTATTTTAAGATATCTTCCGATATCTTTTGAGAAACGATCGTAATGATAAGATAAGAAGTTAAAACGAAAAGCGCAGGTTATGCAATGCGTTATTCTTGTATGAGACAGACGGATTGAATTTCAGGAGAAATTTCCCGGAAATAATTCGCCAAGTTATCTCAGAAGAAAATCGTTATTACAAAACCTTTTTATTCGTTTTTATTTGAAATAGACCAAAATATTGCATTGTCAGAGGATTTATATGTGTGCCAAATTTCAGTTTAATCGGTTTAAGGGAATTCATTTGCAAGATTTGGCCCAAACATACGAATTAACATGTGAAGTTATATAGGAGCTTGTAAAAATAGTAGTGTTAAAACACTTCAATTGAATAGAGAAATTTAAGAAGGAAAAGTTAAATTATCAACAAATTTGATTGATTATTTGTTTAGTGCATTTAACAAAGATAAAGTCATGTATTTGCATTTAACAATAACAAAGTCTTTAAATAGTTTAAATTTAACAAGAATTTTAATGGCATGGTACATCCGCGTCAGGCATCGAAAGCGAAAATTCGAGTGCGGGACCCGCAAGATGGTGTAGTACGTACAGTCAAATTTTGTATTGAATTTGTATTATTATGAATTTGAATAATTAGGATGTTACAAATGTTTTTAAAAACCAGTAAGTAAAAGTATTTTGATCTTACCATATTAACGGATTTGTTTTCCTAAGTAAAAGAAGATTAAAGGAAAAGAAAATCCCAGGCAACGCCGGGTAATCAGCTATTTTGAGAATAGTTCTATTGTAACTACGTTGCCATCGCTGTAAAAGCGAAGAGGCTATTATTATTGTTCTGTTCATCCGACCTCGGTATATCTATCTTGTATTGTACTTCTTTAGTGTGACTAACAACTTTAGCATACTCTTCTTCCATAATACGTCTATGTCCTTATCGTTAAGGGATCGTTAAATCTCTATCTTCATTCTTCCCTTGTTCACGTCCGACGATATATAGACTTGGAATATTATCATATTTTTGATTTGACGTCCAAATTTTGCTACTATCTACCTCTCTAACACAGGATACTATCCCCACGGACTTCGAAATACATGTTTAGTTAAATATCAACTCTGTCTATTAGATAAACTAAATTTAATGAATAATAACGTCTTGCTAGCCTCTAATATCGATTTTCTATTTCTTAATCTCATTCACAACTTGAGTGAGCTTCTTGGTATCTGCCAATCTACAAACGTTCAAGCATCATGTATTCATCGTCATTTCTTGCCAAAGTTCATTTTCATATCTGTCCGGTGTTTCCTCACTTCAAATTCAAAAGTTCTTAACTCAAGATGTCTGACAGGTGATAAGAACACATCCAAATATACTGAAAGGAGCGGTATCTGTAAGTATAACTACATTCAATTTACGTAGGTATAAGCAAATTTATGTGTTTCCCTCGTACAGTGTGGCAGAGGATTTCTTCGCGGCTGTGCGCCATACGCGCTCTAAACTTGGCCCGTATTTGCAGTACGCGCGGGAGCACGGCTTCAGAGCCAGCATCCGCTTTGACAAGTTTGTGGTGGAAGGGCGAAACTATTCGCTCGCGGAACTAGAAGCCTTCCCGAAGGAGCAGCGTCCTAAACGCGTGACCAGTCTGAGTGCGTCATCGGCGGCGGCGGCGCACTCACCACCACCTCCACCACCATCGATTGCGACACCTGCGTTGCCAACGCAGTTCTCGCTATCTCCACCACCACCGCTGCCGGTGGCTGCGTCATCGAACGCCTCACCAGCGGTAGCCCTTGCTGCCGCTGCCACAGCCCTCAGCGCAGGTTCAACCTTTGCCGTCGTTGCGAGCCTCACCACTACCATCGCCACCGCCGACGAAGCAACGCTGTTCTGGAAACGGGAACGAGCGCCCTCGCCCCTCTTCCTCGTTGCCAGTGCGCCAGCGCCAACAAACCCCTCCCATAGCAGCCAGAGTCACCCGACTACAGGCAGCACAGTGGACGCCCAAAGCGGTGACTAATCACTCGGGAGAAAAACCCAAACCAGGTAAAGTGCAGAGGCGGCAGTAGGACTTATTGCATGCAACTCTGACGATAGGGTACTGGAATGAAGAAGGTCTGAAGAAGAAGTTGTGCCAAGGAGGTTTTCTGGATTTCCTTGAGAAATTTGACTTTTTGGGCGTGGTCGAGACTTGGTCAAAACAGGGAAATGAAATTAATGTACACGGATTCACAACCGAAGCTAAACATCTTAAGAGAAGAGGCACGCACAGGCGGCATCCTGGTGGAGTCGCGGTTATGTACAAAAATGAACACTCAAATCGGTGTGATGAAATGAAAACAGAAATTGATAATACCTTATGCATTAAAGTACTAATTGCCGACACTGAGTTACTAATAGTAATTGTTTACAGACACGGGGATAAGTCAAAGTACCACAACGAAAACGTTTGTACGGAAATGAGCCAGATGATAAATAGTCTGAAAAATAAATACCCCATCGCGAGTATAATGATAATGGGAGATTTTAACGCCCAAATTGGAAAAATGTCTCATCGTCATTTGACGATGATTTCGCGCTTGTAAACGAGAGAAAGAGTAAGGATAAAAACTTAAATCCGGAAGGGCAAGACCTATTAAAACTCTGCAGCACACATAACCTAACAATACTAAATGATACGTACGGTTCAGATTTAGACGGGAATATAACATTTATTAACGAAAACGAGGAAAGTGTGATAGATTACGCGGTAGTCACGAAAAATTTATTACAATATACTCACGATTTTAGGATTGAACCCTGAATAGACTCACACCATATGGCCGTATGTGTGAAAATTTATTTTTCACATCAAAACACTTCAGTGACACCCGCACACATGGGGTCAAAATTAGTAAAGTACAAATGGAATGACGACAAGAAATCGATCTATAAGGCGAATTTCTCAAGGAATCTAGGAATGTTACGGAACGATGTCCAAATTAAACTCGCGGCTCAAAATTACAACGCTGCAGCGGACTCCATAATACATTGTTTATAAAAATCAGGGTTGAGTATGAAAATACTACAGGGGAACAAAAATTCAGGAAAATATTCGGTGTTGTATAATGATGCGTACAGGTATGCAAAAGCATCCGCAAAATATGCCCTGAAAATATATCAGTGGCAAGGTGGGAGAGAATTGCCCAAATCTTATCTTAAAATCCGCCATTAAATATTGGGTTTCAATAAGAAATGTGGAAAGGAACCATAATATATACGATTGCTGCGAGTTAACATGTAAACGATGGATGGGGTCAAAAAATTAGAACTATAATCGAAACTGCCGGTCTAGGACATTTGTGGCAGACAGCTCCAGCAGACAGATATGATTATGAATTAATTGTTCAGAGACTTGAAGGCATAGAGAAACAAAACATAATGGCTGAGAGACAGGAAATGAGGTCACTGATCGTGCAGATTATTTTGGCACGAGACTGGGGGCGAAAACCGTACATAGACCAATTAAACAAGATAGCAAGAGAAGATTACGCTTGGTTTCGACTTGGGGGATGGAAATTAAGGAAATTGAGGGGGGATCGACATTCGCAATGCCCTATATGCACAGAACAAGAAGACTGGGTCCACATTCTGCTAAATTGTGTTAACACCGAAATTGGTCGAAAAAAGTGGCTTCTTGAGGGGGGATACAATCGTAAACCATGAAATTACACTCTAACTTTTGAAAAAAGCGAAATAATAGAATCTACGTTATTTTACTCGTCGGCAAGTTTCTGAGTATGATTAGAAAAAGAGGGAGGCGGAACTGTTGAAGGAGATTGACCAAAATAAACATAATTTAAATCTGTTTAAATTATTATTGTTATTATTACTATAAGTTATATTAGTAGTAATATTAGTATTCTATTTTAGACTGTTTTCATTTATTTACAAATGTGTACATATGCGGATATGGGTCCATGTACATGTACGTATATATAGGTAAATATGTAAATAAGATTTATTTGGATATGTTGGTATGTATGCATATGTTATTTGCCCTGCAGATAAGTATGTATTCTTTTAATGAATTTATTTGATTCTGTCGCCTAATTTTTTGTTCTGTTATAGGTTTCCAGTTACCAACCAAATTCTTCTTTTTATGCTTAGCGCGCTTGCCTTAACCGTTGGTTTTCCGTGGTTCGCAACGCAGCTGAATGAGCAGAACAGTCATTTAAGTATATATAACAATAGCTGAGATTAAAAATTTAAATTAATATTAAAACAGCTGACAGTAAAAAAATTCTTATTATAACTTATTAATTTTCCACTATTGATATCATTTACCTACCAAATAATCGAAATATTTTAATACCTCTATTTTTAGTTAGTTTCAGTTCATTAAGAGTGAATATACTAGGGTATAGTATGCACAGCCCACGGTATATTTCAGGGCCTCTGTAAGGCGCACGGGCCCTAAGCCCCGCCATAGATATTGTGTATTTTTTGTTAAAATAAGGTCCTTTTAAATATATATTCTAACGACTTGATTCGTTAGAGAATATTACAAGTTTATGTAGAAATATATGTGAGTAGAATAGTTTAAATAGAGACAAAAAACCAATAATACCGATTTGAACGAAGCGCCAAGAAAAGTACGTTCTGCGAGTTTTAAGACAGACGAAAGATTTTGAAATCCAATTATAAGAACTAAGAAAGTGTGAATACACCTTATGAGGTTAGTGACGCGAAACCATCGGAAGAGAAGATTGATTGGCGGAATGCGCTGTGCATGAATTTTAGGAGGAGTGGGGATTAGTACCGAGAAGGTGGAAACACGACAGGTATCTGTCTTATTATTACGCGGGACATCGGAAGAAGTGGTTGATCCACTCTCATTATTACACGGAACATCGGAAGAGGCGGTTGATCTAGTCTCGTTATCACGCGGACCATCAGCGGTGAGAATCCAATTTCTATCGTACGCGAACTATCGAGAGGGTACGAGTCGGTCCGAATTTCTAGTAAATGATCAAAACGAATTGATTTTGAATTCGATAATTTCGAGAGGGCGTAAAGACGCAAGTTCGAAATTCAAGTTTTGTGGTATTTATCACAGTCGAAGTTATTAAGGAACGTCCGAGTAAAACGCAAGTTGAACGCGTAAGAAATAGTTTATCAAGGCTCCAAGTGAAGCTAGTTACGTATTGGAAACGTTGTCCAAGTTACGAAACATATGAATCCAAAAACAATCGCACGTCGGTGATTGAAAGAATTTGCCGCAAAGCCGATCGCAAAAGAGGTAGCACGTGAAAAGCCGCGTTGGAAGCAGTCGTCGAGTCAAGGTCACTGTACGAGCTGAGAAACAGCTGTTGCAGCCTGTATTGGAGGAAAAGGGGTGTATCTAGCCGTGGTGGTTGGACACGATTTCGAAGAAAATACGCTGGTTGTGAGTATACGTCTCCGTGAGGCGGACATTATGCGAAGTGATTACGTAAATTAGGGACTTGGATTAATTTTGTAATTCAGTGAAAGCAAGTATCTTGCAAAAGAGAACGTTTCACTGGAATCGAGTCTCTCGCAGTTACTGTAAAATTTGGGGTTGTTTCAAGAAGAAAGAAGAGAGGAAAAGTTGTTAAAAGAACTGTTAATTGAACATCAGGGAAAAAGATTTAATTATTGCTCATTTCGTGCTTGCTTTGATATTTTTTGACCATAGTTTATTGTATATATGATAAATGTAAATGCACGGATCCAGAGAATGAGCCCAATGTAATATTGCGCAATCAGTTGCAAGGGATTTTCTTTTTATTGTTGTATTGTGTGTGTGTGTGTGGGGGGGGATAGAGTTGTGAATTCTTGTACACGTTTTGTATATTTGTGTGCCAAACAATTTTCAGAATAAATTGTGGTAATCGCATCAGAAGTACCGAATCCTTATTTTATAACTATCATAATGCACGTTGTTGTTCACGATCGTCTCCTACCTGACCATCGGTCATAACTGACAATATTTTATTATAATCACATGTATGTATTATCATCATATGTCATTAATTTTAACAATGCAGGATACATTTAAAAATTAACGATTTTTCTTTTAATGTATCCTGCAATCCTTGGAAAAGAAGCCTAATGCAGCACAATTGTGTAGAATAGGTGGCCGGTCTTCCAGGCGTCTTGCTTTGATACTCACAGACTTGTTGGAGTTTCTCTGTAGTTTTCAATACAACACTACAGAATACGATGGAGTTATCCTCTTCCTGTTATTATTATCTCGGAGTGAGTTATCTCGGAGAAGCTCGATATTTTGGTTCGTTAGATATGCTTTCTTCCTATTGGCAGGTAGGAATAAGACAGGCTGATCGACCAAAAACCATGTCACACCGTGGCCCGTCTCGTATCGGATACTGAGACAGTTTTCATCTCCGGCGGTGGGTTAGAATAACACAGTTTTAGATTTAGAGTAACTCGCTTGGACTGCCCTGTCATAGGTCTTGGTGAGAGGTTAAAAACATGAACTCGTGCAAAATATTAATCGAATTTAATGAATTAAAGAGCCCTGAGTGGGCTTGAAAATAAACGGTTACATTACCGCCCTTCTGGGCGAATGATTACAACATTCTAACATAGCTTGCCGTAAGGGCTGCTCGTGTCGAGATCCGACAATGTTCCAAGTTGTTCATACCATCGCGGAGTTCATCCGGTCCGAAGTTGATAATCACCCTCGAAGCCACGGTGAAAGATTCGTCAGCGGCTGGCAGCAACGCTCGGCCCTCTGAGTCCGTCGAGGACAGCGACATGGAGAAGAAGAAGATCTTCCTGACGCGTGTCCCTTGCCTTAAGTAAGTTCGAGGGGAGCGCGCGGGGATGATGAGCCATGGCGAGGGGGAGGCGATGTGTGTCCATAAGAATACAATATTAGAGCGCTACGGGTGGGGATTATCCATGGAGATGGAAAACGTTGCACACGACACTTCATTGTCATGGAGAAGTGGTTGGGCGTTGTCTATAGATTTAGATGCAACAGGGAAAAAAGAGGGGGAAATGTCATATGGAGGGGACGTGAGTGTGCAGGTCCGTCGGCCGTGTCATCGTTTTGTGCGTCATCTTGATTGACCACACAGAAAAACAGAATGTCTCTCCACAGAGAAAAACAGGAAAGGGTGCGTATGCGGGCTACCGTCTTGTGGCTGCTACTGCGGTCTACCGTCTGGAGACCCCATTTGAGAGGACACTGACTCCATTTTAATGAATAGGGCTCGCATAGCGAGGGCTGTAAATAATCATCAACCCTTTTCAAAAGCAGCGGAGTGGAGAAAACCGAAGTAGGGTCCAGACGAAAGGTTCGGAGGGGGAGCCGTCATGTCACCTCGTGACACAACTGTAGTACACTAACAGTAATGATTCGACGAATATAGAACATTTAATGACTCTAAAATAAATAATTGGCTGCCATTTAACGATATCTCTGATATTATGTTGTGTCATTTGAGTGACGTAACCATTTAGGAGATTCCTTCAGGGCACCAATCGAAGAAGTATCCAGCTTTAGCATTTGAAATAGGGTCAATTCATACAAAGTGATCCAGGGAAGGCCGCACCCCCTCAGAAAAGTTTGATTTTTTGTGTGTTGTTTCTAGTACTATTCGAGAGTTGGAAAACATAATTACAAAAACTTATCAACCTTAGTTTAAAAATGGCGGCCATTTTCGTTCTTCCGCGCGCACCGTTTTTGGCCATTATAAGCGTATACATAAGCTTTAATATCTCTTGATTAGTTTGATCTAGCGCCTTTCAATTACTGACATTGTGTTTAACACATTCTACGCTTCAGTTTTAACATATATTTAATTTCTATAGCTATTTCGCGACTTTCATTAGACGTTTAAAATTGAATAAATTTGTGTTTTCGAGAATAATTTTCTAAAGGAAGGGATAAAGCCTCAGACTTAAAACATTTAGTGCATTCACGCGCATATACATTGATAATGTGTACAGAATATCATCCTTGAGACATGTCTCCTTTTCAGATTATGACCTACCAAATGTTAAATTTTTTCAATTTTTCCGTTCTTTGAACGTTTATAACTCTGTTGGGGGACCTAATAAAACATTATATTTACAGATTTAAAGTTCTCTATGATTACAAACTACTTTAAAAATTACAACTTTGAGATGTGACTAGAAGCAAAAATATTATTTTCAAAATTTTTCTAAAACGTTTAGCTTTGGTATACTTGAATAGTCAACTTTAAAACCCCGGAAACGCAACAATATAGTCCTACAAAATATAAATAATAATTTAGCAACCAAATATCAAATATAATGCATAAAATTGTTATAAAAGTAAGATTGATAATTGTTTATAATTTTTTTTACAAATTACTGGTGTGCTTACACTACTCACAATTTATCAGAGGTGCTTATGCCACAGTAGTGATATTTTGGCAGCAAACGTTCGTGAAGTATTCGAAGTTAGAGTAGTCATTTTGTTGTGTCCCTTTAGGGAAAGAATCACCAAGACAAAATAAAACTCAACAACGGGTTTTTATTTCCGTAATTGTTACAGCGAACAATTATGTCCGGGCCAAGCTGACTGCAGTTGATACAAGAGGCGTAGCAAAGTCGTTATCGAAGAGTCCAGGCGATCCAATGTTCCGTAGTTCCGTTAGAGTTTTCCTGGGTCGAATGCTGAGTAGTCGTCGTTGTAGATGAGGCTTGTAGGTTGTAGTGACTCGTTATACTCTCTCGCCTCGCTCCGCTTCCTCTTCAACTAAGGGTAGCTCTGCCGCCCTATATATACCAAGCGCCCAGGAGGCGGCGGTGACGGTTTTCCCGCCAGCCTGATGGCGGCGGTGGCGGTGGTCATGCGTGGTGAGTTACCGCGCTGGCCGCCTGGTGGGGAAGGAGGGGATTCTCCTTCGCCTGTCCTGCCTGAGTGCGCCCGGCTCGACGTCGGCCGAGGCGGCCCGAGCTGCCCCGACGGCTGTTGCGACCGCGGCAAATATGAGTTGGTGGTACGCATACCACACATTTTAATAATATTAAACAATATAAACATTAGCCACACGTTCAGGCATATGATTCAGCAGAACCCGAATGTGAATAATAAATGATAATAAGTTTAAAAGATGCCGTACTCATTCTATTACATTGATATTTATTTAACCGTTATGATATTTCAAGCAGAAATCTTAGACGAATATTGTAATAATTTGTTAGTTTTGTGACCTTCATCTTATTTAAATTTCTAAATATATCTTAAATTATTTGTCTTATGATCACAGATGAGATCCTTTTCATGCTTCATATTTTCTACTAAAATTTACGCCCATTATATAACCAAATTGTTTAGGACTTCAGTTACACGAAGGTAGCTATACAAATTAAATATATGTTGAAACTGTAGCTTAGAATGTATTAAACACAATGTCAGTAATTGAAAGGCGCTAGATCACACCAATCTTGAGATTTTAAAGCTTACGTAAACGTTTACAAAGGCCAGGAAAAACAAAAATGGCCGCCACTTTTGAACCAGACAAGGTAAAGTATTTTGAATTATGTTTCTCAACTCGTCAATAATACTAGAAACAACACGCAATTATGAAACTTTTCTGAGAAGGTGCGGTGACACTATTATTTTTCTGGATCATCTAAAATGGATTGGCCCTATAATTTTGTAAAATTTGATATTCATCCATTAATATAAAAATTCATCATTTTGCTCTTTCACATGCGTTATTATTTACATCTATCTATCCATTTATCTCTCTCAATTATTATTATTATTATTGTTGTTGTTGTTGATATTTACATCAGTTTGTTTGTATGGCCTCTAGAGAGTTCGAGAACGTCGTCGCACTCAGCTCCGCTATTACCGAACTCAAGACATGGAAGATAAGAAACACTTTCTCACAGTCTGACGGACCCTTCAGGAATGCCTACGCCAGTTCCACTCAAAACAGTGGCAGGAATACCTCAGCAAAGAAAATGTGAAAACATTCAGCAATGTCTTAAAAAATACAGAAAGCAATCCGTCCACCAGTGTCAGACATCACCCCTCTTCAATCCCCTGGAACCACTCAAATTACGTACGACCCAGCCAGAAACATCGAAGTTTTCGCAGACGTTCTAGAAAAACGCTTTTACCCACTCAAGTATAATCCGCTCAACCGAAGACTGTATCCTCGACCCCGAAGAAGTAAAGACGCAACTCAAGGGTGTCAATACCCGGAAAGCTGGCGGCGCCAACAAGATCAGAGGTGTCTACCTCCGACAACTTCCACAAAACTTAATCCTCCCTCTAACTAATATTTCTAACGCTTGCTTAAACAAATAACATACTTCGCACTACTCAATTTGGATTCCGCCCTAACAGATCCTCAGCTCTACAGACTCTCCACCTCTCCCACAAACTTACTCCTATCATCTCTCATATCTTCCCTGCATATCTTCTATGTTTTCTCCTTAGATTTCCACACCATACACCATAAACTCCTCCAAAAATCTAAAACCTTCTTCCAGACCACTCTCGCCCACGTCTCACCAGCTATTTGTTTAAGAGAACCTACCAGGTTCATTACCCATGTTCCCTTTCCTCCACCCGCCCCATAGCTGCTGAATAGGGTTCCTCAAAGAAGCGTCTCGGGTTCGACCCTATTCTGTATCTTTACTTCTCACCACCCTCGTCCGGGACGCGCCTCAGAATTTCTGTACGCTAACGATGTAACCTACACTGCCAGACACCGTTCCCTCAGATTAGCCATCCAAAACCTCTAAAGAGACACCACCCTACTCGACAACTGGAGCTCCGCTAATAGAACTGAACCTCACCAAATACCAAGCAATCCCAACAACCGCTAATTCTGCACCCCCCGTTTCTTCATTTCCCGTCCCTCGTCATTCATCGACAGTCGATCTCCTGGACCCAATCGGTCAAGTACCTTGGCCTGACTATTGATCGCCGGTTTAACTGGGTGAGGCACACGAAAAAACTGAAGGAAAGATGTCTAAACGCTATAGCAGACTGAAAACTATTCTTGCAAACAAAAGGATCAAGCTGCACATAAAGCTTAGGCTGTACAAGGCCTACATTCGGATTTTGGCACTTCACGCCTCTGGCACGAGCAACCGTCTCCCTCACCTATCACAAACAGCTCCTCGCCCTAGAGAACCGGATTTTAAGACATGCCGTTAAACCACTGATACTTATGTCAAACACCACCATCCGTCAGCAGACCAAACTCCCCACAATAACTGAAACCATATACATTCATTCCCGCAAATCCATTCTCACCGACTTTCTAGCGAAGTGAATAATGGCATTCCCAAAGACGCCAAAGTCCACAATCAGCCCGTATAACTTCCAGCACACCTAGGGAAGAGGATGCCATGAAAAAATAATTCAACATGACAGATTTCAGTGACGAGTTCACAGTTTTGGCATCGCGGAGTTGATACTGAAAACCCAATTTCGTATGAGTCTAAATTCAGCAGTTATGGAAGAATGACATCACTAGAGACCTTTGGAAAGTGAGTGGAAATAGATTCAGGAGTAAAAATACTCAAAAACGTATTTTAAAATATAAAAAAATTGCATTGAAATCAAATTTTTGGGGTTGAAGATACTAATGCCGTTAAGTCAAGCTCTAATCATATAGGAGCATGGTATCCTTAGAGCTAAGGGTGGGAAAAGCGATACGTCAAAATAACGTAAAAAGAGCTATATTATGGTCGAGTCAATGTTTTTTTCTGAGATGAATAATCGTAGTTCAATGGCATTAGGTAATTTTTCAGACTACTTGAACAGCACGACACCGCTAGAGATATTGGTTGGGAATAGTGAGACAGGAAAAATCATCGAGAATGTCCGTTAAGAAAGAATTTAAGAAAATTCATCCATAAGGGAATGAAATGAAGATTGGAATTTTGTATGAAAATGTTATGTTCTTAAAGATAAAGGTATTAAAATCGTATTTAGGTTAGTTGTTTGATTTGCAGATCTGAAAGAATAATGAGATACACGTTTATGTTTGTCCTCTTTTGTTCATTGTTTTCTTTTTTGTTCGTATATGTACTGTGTACAATGAATCATGTAGTCATTATTTATATTTATATTAAGTCATACCACAGAGCATGGATTAACATTTGCTTCATTATTAGAACTTGCGATAGTTATTTTCAACTAAATCAAATTCTGTACATTGTTGAAAACATATCCAAATATTCTACGTTAACAATTCGCAATTCTTTGTCCAAACATAAAAATATCAATGTTTAAAATAAAACGACATCAAATACGCGACCATCTTCTATACCTTCTTCTACTAGGAGGGAAGGAGATAGAATGAAAACATTATTGAAAATCACATACATGATGAGTTTAAAGTTTATTGTATTACAGAGCTGATAGTTACGTCCTGATACACAAAAATACTACCAAACCGCAAATATTAATGGATAACATTCTCCTTGGATAGTGTAAGTGTAAGAAAGAATAAAGTTGCAGAGATATTATAAAATTCAAGTAAGCAAAGTCGCGGGTAGATAAACGTACACATAAGTTCAAACTAAACGTAATTATAGCTATAAAATCACATTACCTGGCGTAGTGCCTAACGCGCCTAGCGACCCATGACGTAATGCCTAACTTGTTCGCCCTCTACCTCTGGGGACGCCGGTTCAAAGCCGGTCCGATCCAAGTAGAATCCGAGGTAGTGGAAGGAGCGGTGTTCGCGGCATGTGTTCTCGGGGTTCTCCCGTTTCCCTTGCCTATTACACCACAACATTCACTCATATTCATTCACCCCCATGTCATTCATAATCACCGCTTCATGGGAGGTGCGGCAGAAAGGGGATCCAGCACCCTAGTATTCCCCAGCCAAAACCAAATATCCATACCCATAGCATCATATATCCATACCCATTCGCCAACTCCACATGATGTTGGAAAAGACTGGGTTAAACGAACAGTGACTAGTTCATTTCCTGGGTCCGCAAATTGGCTTTCTATTTTTCGCGTGGCACTCGTCCTGTAAAGACGTCCCAGGAACGCTCCAGGCATTCGATTATCAGAAAATCATCAGCCCCGATTGTTCGAAGTGCGTCTGCCGACTCGCAAAAGATAAGTATACAGTTGAAGTTTCTTCGAATATATCTACGTCGTTAGTGACTTATTTTTAATTATTTCTTTCTTCTTATTTAATTAATTATCATTTTATTTAATTTACTTCATTTTAAGTGGCACGTATTACAGCTATTCACTTTCTTACCTGCATCTATTTGAAAACCCTATTTTCGTATTTTTTAAGCTCCTTTAGTTGTTTTCCTTTTCTTAAAGATGACTCATTAGCGAAATGCCAATAGTGATAACTGCAGCAATGCATCTGATGTTCATTCTGACGTTGAGATGGCTATTGAGCAGGCCTTGCATTCGCCTGCCCTTCTTCAATCCCTGGTCAATATCCTCGTGGAACTTGTATGAAAAAACTGGAAGAAGCGATGAGTTTCAATAATGAACTTGTTTCAGAATTGAAAGCGGAACTGGAAGCAAATCATGAGGAGGTCCGCGACCTTTAGCAGGAGTTGAAATATCGAACGAATCAGTTGAAGTACACACAGAAGAACTCTCTTAGAATCTTTGGGTTAGAGGGAAAAAAGGCGAAAAACAGATCAGTTAGCTATTAATGTGGCAATAAAGATAAGTGTTCCTCTTGATCTGGTTAATATTGACAGGAGTCATAGAGTAGGTCCCAAAACTCATGGTAAAAAAAGCTCTATAATTGTAAAATTTGTCAGTTATAGAAAACGCCAGGAGATATGCCACGCAAAGCGTGCCCTGAAAGGATCAGGCATCACCGTGCGGGAAGACCTCACGAGGACCGTCTTAGAATTAGTACAGGCGGCTATTCAACGCTTCGGGAACTCAAATGTATGGACTGAAGATGGAACCATCATCGTTCGACGTGGGAACAAGAATGGGAACCAACATCGTTTCCAGACGTTAGCCGAACTCCACAATAAGCAGCTCGCAGTGCTCCCTCTCTTTTCCTTGTCATAAGCAGATATATCAATATCTGTACCTGAATCAATATCTGGAGTAGAAACTAAATTCTATTGGACGGGAAAATCACATGATTTTTTAAGAGGAGCGTGTCTGCGAGTTTCAGGGTGTTAGGGTGGGGGATTGTCGATATAATGACAAGCAGAGATGCTCCGAACACAGATTACAGACATATTATAGAAAGAAATCTGATCTATTTCAGCATTATTACTTCATTACCATTCTGAGATGTTACTCTCAGATTTTTCGGCCAGTATTTCTTAAAGAATGTTACAAGTTGCCTTTGAGTTACAACTTTTATTTATCGGACTTATTAAAACTTCAACTTAGGAAGTTCGCTCCGAGATCGAGTTGAAAATCAACAATCTTATATTTGTTTGCTAATGAGTTGGGGTACTAAGATTTTCTGATCGGATGTGTATATATATATGTGTGTATATATATATATATATATATATATATATATATATATATATATATATATATATATATATATATATATATATATANTATATATAAAATCTTTCTCCATAACATTATTATTTTTCAAATATTTGAAATTCTCATTTCTTCTACTTTTAAACTTATTTCACGAATTAAATCCCAAAATACTCAAATCCATGAATTGCTTATTTTTAAATTCCTAACTATTCAACTTGGTATTTGTAAAAAATTTCAATAAGTGCTTTCGTCACCTAAATGCCAACAACACGAACATGTCTTCCTCCCCCAGATCCATTAACTGAAACGCAACCTGCCCTAAATCTGAGTGCCCCAACCCTCACTAATCCCTACCGGCACACAATGTTTGCTGCCCACATAAATACTCAGTCTGTTATCGCTTACAAAGAGGAAGTTACACAAATACTTTCCAAACGTCCATTGCATGCATTGTATATCAGTGAAATGTGAATGAAAAGGAGTTTAAACCGTCCATGGTTGCAGTATCTGGATACAAATTTCTTCGCGCGGATAGAAATAGAAGTGATAAATCAGATGGCGGTGGAGTGGGAATTTTTCTCCGAGACGACATTTAGTACAAAGTTTTAGATTCATTCGAAAAAGAAGCAAATCAAAAACTAGAATATCTAGTAATAGAATACAACAGTTAACCAAAAAGTGTGTATTATCGGTAACGTACTCTCCTCGTTAAATTTGTAATATTGACAATATCTCAAATGTATTATTGAAATTTGTTAGTTATCACGAACATGTTATCATAATGGGAGATTTCGACTTCAATTTAATAAAACATCAGTCATGCGCAGCTATTAATTTCAGAAATTCGTTTGTTAGTATGAATCTAAAGATTCTACCACTCCAAGCAACATATCACACGGTGCAACTCAAGAGAAACCGAAACGTGGATTGATCATATCATTGTTTCCAATATAGAAAAGAGTACAAACACCCATTCCAGGAATATCAAAACATAGTCTTTTATACGTCTCGTAAAACCTTAAATCTCCTAGGTAAGAGAAAAATAATCAATTACAGAGACTTTAAAAATTTTGATTTTGGAGCTTTTCAACTACAAGGAACGATGCCTCCGTGAGAACTTGTGTATTATGAAAACACTTTGGATCGAAAAGTCAAAATATTTTCGGATTTATTTACTCCGCACATAAACAAGTCTCTGCCATTGAAAACGGCTCCTCGCGAATCATGTCCCCCCCACCGTTTGGATAACAAACGAAATTAATGAAGGCAAGGAATGTAGCTCATAACATTTTTTGACACACAAAATGTGGCAGTGATAGAAATATATATAAAAAGTTAAGAAATTAGGTCACTAACAAAATTAAGAGTGCTAAAATTAGTTATTCTCATCACTTTCTCGGAGCAAATCACAATAGTATAACTCAGTGGAAACTCTCCGAAATCTTGGTGTCGGGAAATGCCAATCCACATCACATGTTTATATTCCACTAAACGATCTTAACCAATACTTTGTGAAATCTGCTCCGGACCTTAGTGATATAGAAAAATCTAATATTCTCGAATCAGTAAAAGTTCCTGAAAAACTACATCCTGATCTTTTCTACTTCTCTTGTGTAAACTCTGGTTCAGTATTGAACATAATTAAAAGTCTCAAATCTAACGCATCTGGATCTGATTGCCTAATGCTAGGTTCTTAAAACTTTGTGCTCAAATAGCAATACCAGCCATTACAGATATAATAAACATTTCTCTCTGTAGTGGTTCCGATCCAACTGCGTGGAAAATATCTCTCGTTCATTCATTGACAAAAAACAAAAATTGCTTGAGAAATGAGATCGAAATTAAATAGAAAGTTATTTAATAAAAAATAGCATTCTAGACGAGAATCAGTCAGGTTTTCGAACTGGTAAAGACACAGGAACGGCTTTACTGGCAGTCACTGAAGATATTAGAAAAAACTGTGAACCGCGGTGAAGTAACCTTATTAATACTTTTTGATTTTAGCATTTGGTTCCGTCGACCATGAAATTCTTTTAGCTAAATTAAAAAGTACAGGTTTTGCAAATCAAACATTAAAATGGTTCCGTGAATATATAACTGGCCGCGAACAAATCGTCCAATCCTGTAAACAAATTAAATGCTCTTAAAACACAGAGAAGATTTTAGAACCCCTTATATTTCTCATCTGTGTAAATGACACAGGAAAATCTTTAAAATATAGTAAATACCATGTGTACGCTGACGTTCTCCAAATTTACCTCAGCGGTCGAACAATGGAATTAAATACTATTGTACAGAAAATAAATCAGGACTTGACATCACTCTGTCGTATGTTGGACACGTGGTTAAGCTGTCATCACTTTATCGAAGGAAAAGTATGCAACGCCGAGCGTGGAGGGGGTTAGTAGAGCACAGTGACGCGCCATGGATAACATTATATAAGGGAGAGAACTGGGGCAATCACGCTCACTCAATCAGCCCAGCTTTCTCCGACACTTCACCGCACGATCTCGATCAGCTCACGACGACTTCCGTCGCCGCTGCCGCTGGGGAACTCTCGACCGACCATCCGCCGTGATGTCGCCGCGGGCTCCGAACCTCGACCGCCGCGCTGCTCTGTGCTCCACGACCACCTCAGATAATCGGTGGAAGATAGTAGGTTGAGTTGTTGCTTGTTAAGTCATGTCGAAAGAGCGCACCAGTCGTTCGCGGCAGTCATGTCGTATTACGTAAACCAAGGGCATCAGAACAGGGACGAACAGCTGCCGTTCGCTTATTTTGTGTTTAGGAATTCGAAAAATCGTATCACAAGGATTAGCCCTGCATTTTTAGTGTACGGAAGGGACTTAGTACTTCCTTGGGGGGCAGTCTTAAGCTTACCCATGAAAGAATATAGGGATGAATTGTCGTATTTGGATATGTGAATAAAGAACTTACAGGTGGCGCATGAAGAAGCAAAAAGGTACGAGGAAGGAAATTCAGAGGTAGAACTAGAGAGGGCAAATAAACACAGGTGCCACACACCTAATTTGGATGGGCAGTGGGTGTTGCTCAGGAATCACAAGTTTATCCGCTGGCCAGTCAAGGAAATTTCTTCCACGGTGGGAAGGGCCTTATGTCGTTCGAAGGATGAAGTCACCCGTCACTTTCGAAATTAGGCATAAACATACAGGGCATAAGGGGGTGGCGCATCATGAAAATATATTACTAGTGCCAGGGAGCGCCGAGAGTGATGACCCTGGAGTTGTCTTGCCAGGAAGCGCACAGAGCAAACAGCAGGTCACGGTGGGTCCGGGGGAAGAGGGGGTTGTTCGGCACAGTCCAGTAAGGGCAAGGTCGCCGTACAATCTCCGACAGAGGGCTCGGCATAAAACATGAGAGTAATAGATTGTTCAGGGGCAGCTGCACGGGTCCCGAGGAACCAGAGACGCCTGCAGCAGTTACAGGACGCAACCAGCTCTACACCGAAGTACGAGGGGTGGCAGCAGCGCACCGACGCCGGCGCGTGTGGCGTTGGAAGAGCAGCGAGCACAGCTCCGGAACACGTGAAGCCTGGAGGACTTGGACGACGAGCAGAGCATCGCAGTACTGGAAGTGCCGAGGAAAAAGAGAAGAACGCAAGATGAAGTGGTACTGTGTGCTACTAGTGCGGTGTGCTTGGGCTCTGGTAGAGGGAATAGTGTTTGTTCCCAGA
This sequence comes from Laupala kohalensis, assembly GCA_002313205.1. Classification (NCBI taxonomy): domain Eukaryota; kingdom Metazoa; phylum Arthropoda; class Insecta; order Orthoptera; family Trigonidiidae; genus Laupala; species Laupala kohalensis. The sequence goes on from NNCF01129167.1 coordinate 290,249, forward strand.
AAAACAATAGCATTAGCAAATGCATACTGGGTAATACACATTGACCTGCACCTGCCAGAAGTTGGGGAGGCAGTGGGTCAAGTGGAGATACAAGTCGGAGAGTTTTCAAAGCAGTGGACATGTTGTGTACTAGGGTAAATAATTCGTTATTTACAGGAGTCATAACGGAGTATAAAGGAAGACTGGAGTTTGAAATAGAAGTCAGAGAGCGAGTGAGTGCTCTCCAAAACAAAGTGAGGGAAAAGAGGGGGTTAGTCAATGTCCTGGGGGAAGGGGTTGCACTACTAGGGGCAACTATCGAGGGAAAAGTATGCAACGCCGAGCGTGGAGGGGGTTAGTAGAGCACAGTGACGCGCCATGGATAACATTATATAAGGGAGAGAACTGGGGCAATCACGCTCACTCAATCAGCCCAGCTTTCTCCGACACTTCACCGCACGATCTCGATCAGCTCACGACGACTTCCGTCGCCGCTGCCGCTGGGGAACTCTCGACCGACCATCCGCCGTGATGTCGCCGCGGGCTCCGAACCTCGACCGCCGCGCTGCTCTGTGCTCCACGACCACCTCAGATAATCGGTCCCGCTATTAAACACATCATGCGCACTCAGTGTCTCATTCGGAACCTAAAATTCCCCGTCGCCTGTTGACAGTAACCCTTCCGGCCAACCACTTAGGATTACCCGAGGCAGACCACGACAATTCCACACTTGAGTTTCCTCTCTGGTTTTATTGATGAACCCATCAACATCTCAGTGTTTGATGATTGGTTCACGAAATTTACTTAGTACGTTTTCAGAACGAGATCCGCCGGATATTAATATAAATTGTATGTCACTTCCATGGTGCAAATAACTCGTAATTGGTTATTTATGTGAATAGTAATTTAAGTTGGAAAACGCAAGTTGACAAAACGTGTCAAAAAGTTTTTTCCTCTATGCATAATCTAATGTGTCTTCGTAATTTATTACCCACTTCCACGAGAAAATTTAGTAATAATGCCACACTTTGTCTACTGTGGCTTTATATTTTCAGATTTAAGTTCAAAGCTGCAACACAAATTACAAGTTACACAAAATGTATACCTCCGTTTCATATACAATCTACGCAAATATGATCATGTATCAGAATATTATTTATAATCTGAAATATTCCCTATCATCATGCTGTCAAGATTCTCAATAATAAATATTTAACTCAACTTTTATAAACTTTCAATATTTAAAACAAAAAGGAACTTGAAATGATAAACTTCTCGTGGTAAGACGACACAGAAGTGCCATATTCAACAAGTCATTTACAGTAAGTACAATCCGTGAATGGAATAAACAACCACTTGACGTGAGATATTCGAATGGTATCCATATATTCAAAAGAAAATTAACCTCTTGGTTGCGCCAATAAATACATAGGTAATTTCCCTAATAAGTTACTTTTTATTATTATTATTAATTTATTCATTTACCATATTTTCCATCTTTTGCAAACGCCACATCTATTTCCAATTACCCTTTATTCTTAAAAGTATCGTCTCCCCGTATTACTTCTATTACTCCCTCTACCCTTCTACTTCTTCTACCCCTCCCATTCTACGTTGTTATAACTTTCCAAATGTATGATATTGTAAAATAAAATGCCCTGGAATTTGTAATTAATTTTTTATGTAATTTAAGATGTAACCCATAGTATAATGTGATCTCTACGAGTTATTTTATTCTGTGTAAAATGGAATATATCCTAATTGTATTTATATTTGTATTTTTGTATAATTTTGTAATGTTTCACTTAATTTTGGTATAGTCGTTATGTAATGTTATATTCATTTTTTCTGCAATTTTTTTCCTTTCTAATGAGATTCTTTTCTTACAGGTAATACATTAGTTTATAAATCAATTTTAGCTTATAAATTATGTGTTATGTTTGGTCTTAAACCGCTATCATGATTGGTGTTTTCGCCGTGTTTCCCTCAATCGCTTAAGATTCAATACCGGGATGGTCCTTAGCTTGTTGCCCCAGTAGTAGATACAGTAAATACCCTCCCATTCAAACTAATTTTGTAATGATATTGTAAAATTTTTTGAAGTGGTTAGGCGTAAGAGAAGACCTCGATCTGACTTTTGCCACTAATAAAGTCATTTATTTATTTTTATTAGTTATTTTTTGTACACAAATTTTCTTGCCCTTCATCGTCTAGCGATATCCACCCCAAGTGCATGCTTACTTCAGTTTCAAATGCTCTCTACCTAAATCGTTTCTCACGGCGACATTCAAAATGCATTGGTAGACAGTAGCACCTATATTTTCTTACTCCCTGACTTCATCAAAGCTTTCAATTCCAAGCATTATGCCATCTTTAAAGTAAGAGAACACAAAATTGGTTTCTCTGAATCAGTTGCGGATTGAGTAAATATTTATCTTAGATGCAATAAACAAATAGTAATAAATAAAATGAACCATGTGCAATTAAATATTTACAAGCCTTGTTTTTTCACGAATAAATTCTCTGACTTTAGTATACAAATAGCATCTCAACAACATTAAAAGTTAGCATATAACAAGTGTTTACTTGACGAAAAACAAAATAAATGTTAAAAAATGGAATATAATGGTAATACATTTATCACAATTTTTATTAAATAACTGAAAAAGATTAAATTTTTCAGTTTTATTATTAATAATGTTTTTAAATTTTCATTTTACTATATCATTACCTTAATTATTTTTACCCCATAACCGGTCATTTTAACCCCCTCTTCGGGGCATTAAGGTGCATTCGACGCTATTTCCAATGTCGATAATTTCTGGTGTATAGTTATACATACATCATTACTATATATTGATGAACTACTATAACTATTACCATTTAAGTTTTTTCCAAAAATGTAATAAGTGCTTCTTTAATAATGATAATAATAATAATAAATTTATTGTCAAAAAACAGTACAAACAGCGAATGACCACGTGGAGGACAATAAACTAATTTACTCTCCAGAAGCAAGCAAGTGACCATCCCATAAATTCCGATCAAGGGCCCTAAGGCAGAGGCGGATTCAAAAATTTCAGCAAAAGTTCCTAGATAAGATAAAAAGTTAGGTGCGAGTTATAATACATATATAATGTCAATATGTTTGTAATTTAACGCAAATATGTTTGTAAATTTACAAGTACAAGTTATTATCGAACTATAGATTATTCTGAGTATAATGTTTAAAAATCATAAGAGTTGAAAAAACACTAAATTCACGATTTATTATTACAATAAACATGCCCCTAGACAGAGCCTAGAGAACCTGTATAAGAAATCCGCCTCTACCCGAAGGAAAAACGGAGAAAAACCCGGGCCAGGATGGGGCTACAGAATTAATGTACCCTACCGTGCCAAAGTTGAGTACACATAAAACTAAATTAATATGAGCCATACGGCAACATAATCATGCAAGAAAATAGTTTTTGAAATTTTATAAGTTATTTAAAAAAGTTCTACAGCAATGGCGTGATAAAGTACAAGACTAATTTAATTTTTATTAAAATCAATAAATTCTTTTACAGTGTAGAAGCACTGGTGCAGGAGGTAGTTTTTAACCGCGAATTTGAACAGATTCAATTTCATAATATCT
>NNCF01129167.1:294592-341397 GCA_002313205.1 Laupala kohalensis
TTTTTTTTTTTTAGTATAGGATATTTCTACCTGTTGATATCTATCTTTTAAATAAGAAGTTAGCCATTGATGTGGAAGTCCACGAATACCTAAAGAATGCAATTTATGAGACAATTAGTCAAATGGCAATATAACCCCATCGTACCCTACTCTTTTCAAATGGTGATTAAGTGGCTTGATCCTCCACTTGTAACACAGATGTTTCATTATTAATACCAACGAAACAATCCATGTTCAAAAACTAATTTGCTTCCAAAAATTTAAATACATCAAATCAATAAAAATGCTGTTGATTGCAACTAACTACCAGTCTTCTGCATATGTGAAATAACATACCCCGGATACAGTACATCCAACTTGAAAAGAAACTACAAGGGAAATACGTTTTTACCGGAATTCAAGCTGTAAGAACCGGACTAAGATATTATTTACGAATAAGAATGTATTTCTCTTCCTCATACACGTAGTATACAGAAATTGTGAAATTTTGTAGCGTTCTTTTTGACGGAAATATTATTTTTGTTTATCGGATACAAAAAAGGTTTGTTTCTTTAGAATTGCGTCCGTCCGTGTTCATAGATCCCTAAACGGAAACCTCCATATTTTAACTAGTCAATCCTGCCCGGTTTTGCACGAGTGTCTTTGTAGTTGTAATGCCATTTACCCTTCATAATAATATAGAGATCATAAAAAGGCACGTTTACTTGCAACAAACGGTGACAATATCTTAATTAGTTCGTAAAATATAGCTTCAAAGATTTAAACAAACTACTTTCGGCCTAAATCATCCCTTTAGAATCAGAATTTCGAAACGTCTTTCCCAGAGGAATCTGTATTATTCAAAAGCTATATTCTGTCAAAATTAGTTTCTTTGTTTTCTGGATCAATAAATGAATGAATGTGTGAGTGACTGCCAGTGACTCGTTCATTCAAGACAACGCCGATCATAAATCCTAGCGATATACAATGACGGTTAGGGTAACGTGGGGTAAAATTACGCGCGGGGTAAAACTTTATTTCGTCGATGTGAGTTAGCAGAGATCGTAATCTTGACAGCCAGTAGTTTATGTTCAGTAATATCTAAGTTGTTAACTAAATATCCCCTCAGTATTCACAACAGGTTCACAGAAAGAGATAAGACTATTTTTTGTCTATTTAATAATTATTACGTCTGAGCACCCTTTCCCTCCTTCAAGATGGTTATAATAACAAAATTCTTGAGTCTTAATCAACTAACAGATCTGAGTCCCCGGAAAATATGTAAACTAAAAGCATAATTTATATTCCCTCCCTGGTTCTTGTTCCTCCCCTGCGCTCAGTATCTCGTCGCAACAATGTAGTACGTCACCTTTCTCCCTACCTGTGTACGGTATGTTGCATAAGCGATTTTCGAGTCTATACGATACGATGTGAAATACGGCGCGTAGTGACGAAACGAACATTATCATGTCTTGTGACCAAAATAAAGAAAATAATAGACTTCAATATCCTGTTCAGAAATCAACCAAACGAGCATCTGTAATCACAGACACGAAATATAATGCTACAATTTTACTTTAGTTATTATATCGCATTTACAATAATTAGTTAAGGAAATAAATTTGTGTCGTATATTGTAGGGAGATCGGAATCATTTATTAATAAGATCAGTAGAGAGGGGATAAATGTGGGAGAAGAAAAAATATCTACGCCAGGCTATGAAAGATGCATAACACCGCTAGTTGCTGCAGGTGACATGGACCGGTGTATTTTTAGAAGAAAAGTGAATTTAAACCTTAAACAAGGAAGTTCTTACTTTGAAGAAACATGGTATCATCCCCACTATTCAGTTATAAAATACCGACAGAGTGAAGTGCATGATGGTAGTAAATTCCTGGAGTCCTGGAGAATGACTTAATGTTACGCGCGTCAGAAGCAGCACCGCATTTATCAAAGGTGTTTTGATTTTCAACGCAATTACCGCGACAAGATGAACAGTGATTATTTAAATAAATGGTTTGTTGAATAATTAATTGTGACATCTTCATTAAAATTGAAACGTCAGTTATTTGTTTAAAGTAAACATTTATATAAATAAATTTTGAAAATTTATATAAATTTTAATAACATTATGTTAAAATAATAAAATAATACGGTCAAATTTGATGCGACGGCTCCCATTTTCGTCACCTCTTTATTAAATCTTTTTACATCATATTACCTGCATCTGCTGCAAGACATAATAATGCCCAATTTTTAGTACTCAGTGTCTCAGATATGATTTCATCATCAATTACAGCTTCAAATTTTGATGTATCGATCAGAATTTTTGAATATTTTAAATAGTCCAACTTCTGGGCCTGTCTTTAGTTAGAGATTATTTCGAATACATTCTCCAGAATAAGCTCATGAATGTGGTGATATTAAGGCAAATAATGTTAGAATGGCCTCTGGTAATATTGCCAAACCTAACACGTGTGAATGCAATTCACGAGTTACTTTGTCCTCGTGAAGGTCGGGTTGTAAGAACGACAGAATTAGCTGGCAGGAAAAGGGACATAAAACACCAGTATATTTCAATTAATTTATTTCAATCCTTTATCGCAATCAAGTTATTTGAATAATGGAATGTTATATGACACTTATTTTAAACACAGGCAGATTGAAATGCAAGGATCATGCTCAGAACCACCAATATCTTAGATCGAACAAAACATAAATACATGTGATATAATGAAAATTGATAGGTTACGCTAGCCAATGTACAAGGTATGGGAAAAGCGTTCCCAATTTTCGCCTTTAGCACTGTTATTTTACGCAGCGAGCATGTGTTCAATTATATTTACGGAGTCCGCCTTGATCGGCCCATCTTCTTTCTTGTTACAGTTTCCTAGCCTTCGCATAAATACGTGAACTTATTGTTCGAAAGATGTCTTCACGTTGCTAATACAAAAATGTCACCTATGTAAGCAGATATCATCAGGTTGCACTCGGAATGATGTTTCCAATGTATGTTGATGAGCACATCATCAAGTTATCATTACGCTCAACTTATATACACGTCCCTTTCTTTCGGGACACACTCGCAACTGTTCATAACTCACGGCTGCGACGTTTCACTGAGACTGAAAAAACAAGTGCTTGCTTTACTGACTGTTCTCGACCGCCTGTGTGCGACCGACTGCGTACTGCGGACTGCGGACTGCTACCGCGGCATGGCATTCCTGTGTGCCACACTACTGCTCGACTGACTCTCTGTCTGTTCACTGTTTACCGCCGCGACATGGCTAGTAGTGCTTTGCCGCGCAAACGGGGTCCACGAAACTGAGAAAAATGGCGCAATTATATTACTGCGCTCCTACGGAAGTGTCACTTCACTGTTTTTATGTTCATGGTCACAACTGCCTTCCAAGTTGATATCTAACAACTGGGTTACAAATATTTGGATCATAAAGGCATAGATAAATTTTGTTTTACATTTAGTAGTATTTTAAACTGAAAATATTTAATTATAATGTAATAGTACATAGTAGTAATAGTGTGAAGGATGAATTGTTGAAATAACGAGAAGTGTTCTGATCTTAGAGCTTCATTTAATGGATATGTTCGAGTTACTTTATTTTTGTTTACGGAGATGTGCAAAACGATAGAGTGGTCCATTGACGAATGCGAGGGAAGAGTTTTGGGTCTGGTAGTTTTCACCGCCAGTTGTGAGGCAATGTGCGAGACATGATACATGATGCATGGCGTAGTATGCGTAATGACTGTTCCATAGAAGAGTCCCATAATAACATACATTTTCTTGTTTAAACTTATTCTGAATTGTTTTATGAATTATGTGAGAAAATTAAATTAACGACATGGCTCACTGAGAAATACAAATACAGAAGAGAGGAACGTAGTGACGATCCATTGAATTCTTCACGAGTGCGAGAATATGTGATTTTAGAGAACAAATCGGCATCAGAGAATTATTATGCTCCCTTCTGAAAACCAAAATATAAATATATGAAACCTTTAAGTCATGCGAATCACTATGAAATAAATAATTATGAATTGAAATTTGAGGACGCAATGAAGAATAACTTCAAAAATTAATCTTGAGCTCATAGGAAGAAATTAAAATGGAATATAATGCAAGGGCTAAATGTAAGTATTTACAAAGATTATTAACAAGCACACTGCCTTAGCCGTGTGTCATTTCCAAACCATGCTGTCATGCTGTACCACTTGGCAACACTGGGAGCAATTCAACAAACGATCATTTGAGGACCACTTTACAAGTGTTGACTAGAATGAATTCCAAGTAACACCGGACCGCAATGGTATTACCAAGTACATACAGAAAAGCTTGAAAACGTTAGTTGGCAATGACACTGTTGACGTAACATGTGAGGAAGTATATATAAAATAATGTTTTTAAAATTAGACACTCTCCACTCAGATCATCTTAACTTTCAGAAAACAAACGGTAATCGTTTGGAGACCTTGACAATTCTCCCTCAGAAGGCCTTGATGACAGATGGTGACCTTGCGTGAAGACTGTCAAAGTTTGTAACCAATCTATCATGTCAAAATTATAGTACATATAATAATTGATTAAAATTGTATTAATGTGGTCGTTTTATTATTGTTCAACATAATAATAATGTTTATGTATATTCAAATTTTTTCAGGATTGTGTATTTCATCTCTAAACCCCATTTCGGCTATGATTTTTCTCTCATTTTCTTTTTATCACAATTGATATCATTACTCCTATATCACAATTAAAGGTGTGATCCATAGCTTGCCTTCGAAAAGATGATTATCATTTTGTCTTTTACTAAAAGATGGTCACGCACAATTATATTAACTGTTTTTTTGAGTCAAATAAATTATAAAGATTTCATTGGCATCAGTAAAACAGACTTTAAGAAAATACCAGCTAAATTAGAAGCGTATTAATAAAAGTATTTTGGAGAAATAATAAAAATGATGAGGAAACTGAATATGCATACGACACTTTGAAAATGTATTGTATTAAGAAAACACAATCTCGTAAATGGTAGAAGATATGGGAATAACTCAAATTTATTAAATATTTATTTATTTATTTCATGTCTTATACCGAGGTTCGGGTCATGTACCCTACTCGCGCTGATTTGCAGCAATTCATGTATCGACACAGAGGTTTCATGAAACATGTATCAGAGTACGATTCCATGATACATCACGACATACGTTGAAACCGTATTGGCGATGAATTGCCATGAAACACATGTCTTATTAAACGTGGTTATCACCGAACATCTGCTGAGCTCCACGTCTTATGCTGTGAATCCAGTACCTTTTGCAACCTCTTCTGAAATTGCATCTCAGCGGGTGAATTTGTTTAACAAAAACATCATTGTCCGCAAACGGAAATTTTTCTTTAGAATATTCTAAAAGTTTATCGTATTCTAGATTTCTCTTTTGTTTGTGAGAGCAGTCTTTGCATTTTGTGTTCCATAAACACGGATGTAGCTGGTGAATGTTGATAAATTGTTCCAATAAATCTTTTCCGACACCCATATTTTCCAGAACAATATTAACGGACTATTCCAAAATTACGACAACACAACAGAAATACAGCAAATTAAATCAAACCCAATATACATTATTTATAATAATAATAATAAATTTATTGTCAAAAACAGCACAAACTGCGTATGACCACATGGAGGACAACAAACTAATTTACTCTCCGGAAGCAAGCAAGGGGCCATCCCATCAATTCCGATCAAGGACCCTAAGGCAGAGGCGGATTCAAAAAATTCAAATAAACAATAAACGGCTAGACAACTCAAGACCACTAGTTACTGCTAAAAATGTCACGAAACGATTGCAACACTGCACCATTCACGTTGAAACTTATTGAGACTTGCAACGGTATTAGATGTGCGGTTTCACAAAACTCCGCAGTCTTCGGGATACTGAAACATGAGTTGATGCAGCCTGATACTGACACCGTATCACTGAAACTACGCCACCCACGCAGAGATTTGCTTCATGAAACCTCCGCTTCGTGTATCGCAACAAATCTCAGCGTATGCAGCTTGCTTAACTGTAGGGAGTAGGGAATTGGGAAGCAGAGATCAACATTTCAAGAAAATTATGGTACCAAACCGACATTTATCTGGAGTAGATGCGAGAAACCCTATACCTGCATTAATCATCTAGTTCGACCGAACAGAGTTCTAACTCTCAGCGGTATCTTGGACGCAAAGACTATACTTTTATGCCACAGCTGTCGAAGAGAGGAATAGGAAGTACATTTTACATAATTTTTAGTTGTCTAGCCGTTTATTGTTTATTTGAAATTTTTGAATCCACTCAGATTAGGACTCTTGATCGGAATTGATGGGATGATCCCTTGCTTGCTTCCGGAGTGAGATATCTAAAATATAAATTTATTGTCAAAAAAGCAGTACAAACTGCGTATGACCACGTGGAGGACAATAAACTAATTTACTCTCCGGAAGCAAGAAAGGGACCTTCCCATCAATTCCAACTAAGGCAAAGGCGGATTCAAAAATTTAAGCAAAAATTCCTAGATAAGATAAAAAGTTAGCTGCGAGTTTTAATACTAATAGAATGTCATTATGTTTGTAATTTAACACAAAAAAATTATTTTACAAGTACAAATTATTATAAGTATAAGATCCGCCTCTACCCAAAGGAAAACCAGAGCAAAACCCGGGCCAGGTTGGGGTGATTGTGGTACTCACTGTAATAAAGCTGATTGTGGTACTCACTCACCGATATACATTATGAGGCACTTGCCAGCACCATAGAAAATTAGGCTCATTAAAAAGAACAATTGGCGAAAGAATTTTGACTCTTTTAATTTCCAAAACCAAAAAAGAGTTTTATTTTGAAAAACCATAAAATAAACAAAAAATTTATTTTATAAGAAACTCGTGTATTTCTAAATGTTCTGCACCATAATGAATACATAGAACACAAATTATACGAGTTCAATATACATGTATGTGGAATAAGCCATGTAAGCTGAATCTCCCTGAGTGTTTGTTTCTCCTTGGGAATAATTTGAACAGCAAGAACCCTTAGATAAGGACAAATTACATAAATTTGGAGATGATGGTTGGTAAATATAAATTTCAAATCAAGTATATTTCATCAATCAATATCAGTAGTTTAGCCATCTTGAAGTTTATTTTTAATATTATTTTAACATTAAGTTTCGAAAGAATAGGTAATTCCTACATCAGTTGCATCAAAGGAATTGTCCTTTATTATTAATAAGTTAATATTACCTCATTCTGGAAGGAGTTTGTAATTGCTGCAGTTCATCAATTGTTGGCAATAATGAAGTCAGTTTGTCAGTTGGGCGAAGATATCTAAGAGTTCGATGAGACAACTTCCATACCAATCTCTGGCGATACGGCATTTGACATTCAGCATTATAATGAGCAAGAATGCTAACAACTGCATCATGGCAACAGAAGAAGGAAGATTCTGAAATCTTGCATAATTTTAGTGTAAATAAGTTTGTTGTCCTCCACCTGGTTATACGCAGTTTGTACTGTTTTTTCACAATAAATTTATTATTATAAATAATACATCGTTTTGGGTAAAATTAAGAGAAAAAATATATTAGTTTGGAAGATTTTAATCTATTTAGAGAACAGAAGCTTTCTCATATTTCCTGTGTAAGTTATGGTAGATTAGTATTCAATATAAAAGTTTCGTTACAATTTTTTTTCTCTTAATATGCATATATTTGATGTTATGAAATATCTTGGGATCATCCGACTTAAATTTTTTAGTATTGTTTCTTAATTTAAGGTCGTATTGGGTATTATTTCATTCTCCAAGTTGATATAATGTTGACATAATTATGAACCTCTTTTATTCAATGAAGGTATGGTATCTAGACACACAATTCCGAGACTTTGAAAATTGATTGACAATGCATTAGGCATTTGTTTTGTGATATTAAAAAAATAATTTGCATAACTTGACTTTCAAAAACATTAGCAGTATTTGTATGCGATACTGCAACGTAACTCTTCTTCCCATTCTTATTGTTTTCCACCTTGTCGCGCGACATCCCACGTTCCCCAGGTTGACGATTGACGTTCACTGCGGCAATGTCGCTACTAACGCTGTCAAATAAGTGTCGTGTTCGCTAGAAAGGTAGGTATACGATTGGATACTGGGTTTAGGATGTACGTTCCATATCCTTCACAACAGACGCAAAACAAAATACTACCAATAACAATTCATGGAAAAAAACTGTAGTATTTTTATTACTACAGATGTTTGATAGACCACGTTTAAAATCCTGACGAGGACATGAGTAATTTTCATAAATACCACAACGTCCTGACTGGATTATGCCCAGGTCCACTCATTCTGCTGAAAACTGAGTACCTAGTTTATCTGGGTGATCAAATCATCTGGAGCATGTTAGAGCACATCTCTTACTTTCCTTCTGCAAATTACGAGGGTTTTATAAAATTTAATGACAAAACATACTACATTTTCCCAGGAAAAATACACAGGAAAAATATTTTGACAAATAAAGGTTTTTAAATATTATGTATTATATTCGTATAATGAAACCACGTAGAACTATAAGTTGATTTGGTAATCATAAACCCTATGATTAATGAGCAATATTGTATAAATAGAGTGGGGATCAAGTTTATCGATCCTTGCAGGTAAAGATGTGGCTGAACCAGACGGGGATGACGAGCCAGAACCAGACGAGGATGGGAACCTGAGTTAATATGGATGATTTTCAATTTTCTCACCTTTATCTTAAGACCATTTACAATGTCACATTTCAACTTCTCAGCTGTAGGTTTTGGATGATGAGTCAGTGACGGATTTACCAAAAAAGGGTTCAGTGTAATTCAGTATTAGAATCATGTAAATAATCGATTATGCTGATAAGCACAGAGATTGTGTGACGGTTTATAGGGACAAAAGTGGGAGTAATGTTTCTTATGAAATATTCGCGGCACTGGTCCATCAACTCAAACTGAGATATTGACAACTTTGTCAAAGTAAAAAAATAATATATTATTAAGTTGTTATATGACAGTCATTTTCCTTGTGACATCTTTACAGCGTATATAATTATTGCAATTTATATTAAATTAAAACACCCAAATATTGAACCGGGAGCAAGTAATACGCTTCCGATAGTTTCATAAAACTATTTCTCGTGTGGTTCTTTCACTTTCTCCTAGAAAAAATTATGAAGAAGTAAGTTATTAGTCTTAATATCTACCAAATAAGATATTGTAAATTAAAATACGTTTATTATTGATAACAAAAACTAAAAAAACACTTTTATTTTCTTGCAACAGTCATTCCTACTTGTTTTTATGATTTGAAAAAGAAAGTTCGTGTAATAACAATAACAACGATATACCGATACTGTAAGTTAATTAGTTGCTGGGATACGTTTAATTATTTATTCCGAAAATTTTGTTGACATTTATTGGACAAAGAGACTATGCGTCGGTCCTCGGCGCGTCGCGTCATTCAAACTGTTAAAATAATTTCCAATGTCACCGTCTGACCGCGCTGATGACGGGTTCGTACTAAGAAACTAAGTACAAGTATCGCATGCGGCATGATGGATCTAACTAAGCTGGCGCCCTCACGGGATATACACATCCGGAGACCGCTTTGAAAAAATATTTTACATTAGTTTTATTGTTAATTGTAGAAGTGAAGTAAAGAAAGAGTATTTATCTGACGTGGTTAACATTAGTGTCTACAAATAAATATTCATTCCAGTGCCCTCAAATTTATTTTCGGATATCTGTTGACAGATAGGCAAGTATGCATTTGAATCCATTTTTGTTAACCTATAATTTCTGTAAATCGTAGCCTAATTTACACGATATTTATATACATTTATAAATAACTGTTAACCAATCATTATTTTGTTAAATATTCTAATTGCCAATTCAATTTGTAACATAGACCTAGAGGTCCTGCTGAAATGCATAAATACATATCCTATAACAGGATAAAATGTGTTGACATAATTACATAATAGTTTAATACAATAGTACAGTATAATGATGTAAAATTTGTCTAATATACTGAATTACATATATACTCCCTACGAATGAGGTGAATGGATTACGTAAAGCAGTATGGGGTTACGAAATAAGTCGTAATACCGTTTTTAATGGCTTCATCACCTTTGGAATTCTAATAAGTTTAACATATCAAAACTAATAATATGTAAAATGCATTTTCTTACTTTGAAACAAAATGTTGTGCTAAGTACTTTAGTACATTATGTATTATGTACTCTAATGTCGCAATTTGACTTAACGCTCAAACTTCCAGTTTTCTTGGTTAAGTATTGACACAAATTCATGCGATCATAAAAACTAAAATAATCAAATTGTAATATTTCTGTATCACGATCAGGCTCAGATACTATTCACAATTTAATTACGATATTCTTTTTAATCAATAAATTGTCAAAAGATGATAAATTCTCTAAATTAAAGCGGCGCGACTCCTATGTTTGGAAGCGCTACGTCATACTTTTTTCACCATGTTTGATCCAGAATGGCGCATGCGATTACCTGTACTTACAGTGCTTATGTTCGTACTTCTCAACTGACGACGTTTTTCGTACATACACCCACTCCGTAAGTTTCTACTCCTGTATACTGTCTCCTTGGTCGCATCATCAAAAGATGGTTGTACCGTCCTAAACCAAGGTGAAAGTTATTTGGAATACCCTTGCGTTTTCCCTTATTTAATTCGCATAGGATCGCTTGATTATAACATTTTTAATGTCATACAAGGCGTATTTTTTTAATAATAAACTTCTTAAGATACACCAATTATACTACCAACTGGGCGAATTTTAAATATATCTTTGAACCTAACAAGAAAGACATGTTTGAACGGCTTTCGTTAGTTAATACGATGTTAGCGGCAACGATTCTATAAATAATCACAGCAAAATTGTTTAAACAACTTGTTTAATTGACCGGTGTTTAAAAAAGTAAAATTGGTGGGTGAAACGCGTCTCACCGCACTCTTGTTTTTTACTGGTTGCGCGACTTTAAAAATGACTGCTCATCAAAAACACGCATATGTTATTTATCTACCAAATTTAATCATTTTTTAAAATCATTTTTTATCTTTTATCATAAATACTAAAAATTATATTTTGTCAAAATTTTTTGTTACAAGTTTTAGTTAAAAGTTTGTAATTAACATTTTAAATGCATAATAGACTTTTTGTATACGCTTTGAGAAAAATTGATATTGAAGATAAACTTTTGAAATAAAAATTGTCTTCTGTTAAAAAACAATAAATATCACATTTCACAGTTTTTCGTACAGTCGGTATTTAATCTGTAAAATTGTAATATTTATGTGTTTATTGCTTCACTTTCAAAACCTTACAAAACAATTTAGCGTTGATTACTCACATGGGCTCTAATAACCTTGTTGTTGACGAGCCCACAAAAAAAAGTCTCACAAAAAAAAAACTCACAAATTTACTACCGGTGGCAAATAATGCAATTTATTAACTAGCGAATCATACTGTGACGGTTGATTGCAAAAAAATGATCAACTCTACGATTCTTCAAAAAATGTGGAGGGTTTTAAATTTTTGTATCTCAAATGATACACCTACTCCTTACATTCTTAAATTTTTCCCGACCATAACATCGGGAGGATTCCCTGTTGCCTAGCCTACTGTCACACGAGGAGAGATGGCACTAAATAGTAAATGATAGAAGGTCGATTCCCAACCGAGTCAGTTGAATATTGGTACAGTGTTTCAACTATCTTCTAGCCTCAATTTTGACATAAAATAAGTTAGTACTATTTATATTTTTAGTTGTTTGATAAATATTGATTAACGGCGGTAAAATAGTGAGTTGTTACAATATTAAAATAAGTACGTTTTGATGGTTTCATTTAATATTTTTTCGTGTAAAAAAAGTCATTGGATACTTGGAAAGTTTGCAAAAGTGTTTTAATTACTTCATAGATACTGAGAATAGCTTGACTTCTATTAAATGGTTTTCAATGGTCTTGAATGTTGTTTTCAATTTGTAAATTTAGTTAACCATGGCGTAGGTTGTGTCATCACGTTAATATAAACAACATCCATCGAAAATGTCTAAGTACTAATTTCAAGTTAAGACAGGCATAGGTCCATTTTCACCTTGAATATGTACACAGGTGTTGTTTGTAGAAGGCAGTTTTTTTAAGTAGTGACATACCATGGCACTCATTGAAGTCATTATAAAATGTTTCAAATAACTATAAACGTTTTAATGAAATTCATTAGTTATAAGTTAGTTAGTAATTTTGTACACATGAATGTATTCTTTATTTTCTTTTATAATGAATTACCTATTGGCATTACCTTGATATTATTCAATAAAAAACAAATTAACATCAAAAACAAAGAAACATAAAATATATTGAATAGGAACACACGTCTTATTATAAATGCAATTCTTACAAACATCGCCACAGAACGAAATATCCGACTATACCGACTCTCATGAAGTTGGTTGGTCTTCATCTTGAGAGAAATATGTCGACTGTTTATCGTGACCTTGTTTTCGAACACATTGAAACAAGAGAGATGTGACATGCGGGAAATGGATGTGCGAGGAAAACAACTGATTGTAGCAATCACGTAGACGTCGCATCGCTCGTCTGCATCGCGTCTGTCGCCAGCTGCAATGCTTTCCTTACTTCTCAAGGTAACATGCTTCCCAACAGGTTTCGAAAACATGTACTTCCAGATGGACATGATCGCTATGTTTACAAAACAGTTATTTTCTCCACAATTATATAAGGTATTCCCTCTAATAAATAAATTAACTAGCATCCAGTTAAAATATGTTCTAATTCGTACTGTAAAAATAAGAACAGCGAATTTTTCATCGCGGTTAATTTCAAATGATTGACTTAAAAAAAAGAAAATTAAAAACTATTACTACTATTATTATTTATCAAGGAGACATTAAACCAATAAGTAAGTTAAAGTTGATAACAATTCGAAGTTAGGAGCTCTCAAAATTGTTTTCACCTGGGTAGCTCAACCTTCCTTAACTCCGGTACATTTCATTGACAGTAGTTGTGCACGATGTAAATTTAATTATCACATGTCATTGGAAAATATGATTATATTAGATAATAAATTTCCGACTGTTGTTTATCATTCCAGCTAGGTGCACAAATTATGACTTGATTTGTGAATCTGAAAAAATAATGAATTTTCCTGTTAAAATTTAGTTAGATGAATGTATTATAATGTACAAGTTATGAAGATGACCATAAAGAGAATGAGAATTGTATTTTCGATTAAATGTGTTTACATGCATTCTAACACGTGAACAAAATAATATAGTATGTTCAATTTCTCTTACTTCAAGATGGACGTCCAGTTTATCACCCCGTCAATAAAGGTACCCTGGGAAATCGCACGACTTATGTTGCACAGGGACTACACAGAAGTCACATAAAATATTACTTTGATCTCACAGAAATGAAATTCGTTCTGTTTGGAGATCAAGAAATGCCCTCCTCGTGTTAGCTCCAGTACATCACCCGTTGACGTGTATTAAGATTGCACAAAATGCTGTCTCCATGGGGTTGCATGGGGCAGCACGTCAGTAACGCAGCTGTATAGCTTCGCCGCAACCCTCCGGATTGTTGTCTGATTTGCGATATGAATCGTGATGTCCAGGCCAGCGCAGGATGGTTTTTGAATGATGGGAATGATGATGTTGATGATGATGAACGTTGTGATGGAATGATTGGCAGGGGAAATGGGAGTATCCCGGGAAAACCTTTCGCGAACCCGCTTCGTCCACCACCGTGAATTCTACCTGCATTAGACTGGATCTGAACCAACGTCACCAGAGGTAGAAGGCGAGTACGCTAGACCTAGTAGGCTATAAATAAGATAAAATATAAAAAGAAGACTAGAAATCCAATGACTATTTACATTTTTTTCCAAAGTTAAATATCTTCGTGAACTCCAGGGAGCCTGTCTCAGAGTAAAAACTTGTTTACACTCAGTGATACCCTGAATGGACTGGTTTACTGATGATAAATGAAACGAAGTTTTAAATGGTAGAAAAGGAACTAGAAACAATCCGGTTGATAAAAAATTTAAAAAAGAGTTCTACGAGTATACAGTTATGTATTAAAAATCTCACGTGTATTGAGTCACGTTCCGATTTGTGGGTTTAATTCCACGCATTTAATTTCTAGGATTCAATCAAAATATCATTAAATTTTACGACTGTTTACATAAATGAATGATCAACCTCCATTCTTGGAGTTAGAAATACATTTTACGTAAAAGTCTTTTGCGTCCCAATTATACCAATAATCTTTATTATCAACTTCGCACATATTTTTATGCTGGTTACATTCTTTTCTAATTAAATTTCATTTCACTATTTGAGAGGTAAATTGGCGATAAAAATTTCATAAATGGTGATTATCATTTCTAGGATATTCTTTAAGACTCACTTGATCTTTTGTGATTTTTTAAATTCTGATTTTATAAAGCCTTCCAAACATTTCAGTTATAATGTATGTGAATGTAGAACAATGGTAACTAGAATAGGTGCTGTCAAGTTTTGCTAGTTGTAATATGTTTATTACATTATAAAATGTTCAAAACTGAATCAGTGAATAATATGATACAACAAATACTTGATTTATAATTTGTATTCCTCTCTTTAAAAACGTGTCTTTTGAATTTGAAAGAAATCTTTCCTTTGTAGAAATATTACTTAACAGAAATGAATAAATATATATACTGTCTGAACATCGTTTTCGAAAGTTAAAACAGATCGACCGAAGTTTAGAAACTGAAGAGTATATTTGAATTTTTTTGAAATCTCTTATGCGAATAATTACCCCAAGGTATCTAATATTCAAACCCGTAGAAATCTTGTATGGAAACTCTTTGGCTACATCTAAGTTCAAACTTTCGAATTTCCAAACCATTTGAAGACAAGTTATAAGTTATTCCACAAAATTATGTGCGTAAAATATTGAATTTCAACAATGTTAAGAATTTATCTTTTATAGATATAATGGTTCAAAACTGCATTAATTCTACAAAACTATATTAATTGTACAGATAGTGCTGACTTCACAAAATAAGTACGAGTCAAAATCTAAATCAAAAGAGACAATTATTTCAAAAGTAGTTTTAGACAGGATTGTCGTTTTACTCAGGGATAGTAAACTGCACATGAGTTATTTCATTTATTTTGGTATTTTCGTTATTATATTTCCTTGATTGGCTGTATTGTTAACATAGTGAAAAGAATCTAAAGTAGCTACATTTTTATTTATTTGTAAATTTATTTCTGAATTTCGTTATTGCATTCACACATTTTCTTTTCGTTTTTTAAATTGATTATAATAATTCTTCTTCTTCCACAATTATCTTTGAATGTGGAATTGTTTCTGTATTCATTTAGTTTCCGCATTTTTAGCCTTCTCAGTCAACTTTTGGGTGACATTCTCTGCGATACATTTCATGTAAGGGTGTAATTCCGTCCTCGCTTCTCGAAGTGGAGGGACTTGAACATGGAAACTTCAAAGGAAAAAACTTCGCACTGGAGGTTCGCTTGGATTGCCGTGTTGGCTAGTGAAGTCTGTAGCTGCTGTTCCAACTTTACAATTGTTCATTGGAACACGCCAAGAATGTCATTTCCGTTGGATCATCCCAACACAGAGATCCATGAAGTATTTATAGCTTTTATTACAAAATAAGGTGAAAATGCTTAAATAAATTCGAGGAAATTGTCGGGTTTTTGCTGGTGCTGGCATTGATAAAAATTTTGTCAAAAAACTTTACTTATGAAGATTTATGTTACTCAAAAGAACATAAATCGCTGCTGAAAAAGTAAATAATAAATTACAACTTCTGCCTTAATAATGTTTTAACGTAATATACTCAGGTGTCAAAGTAATAAAAAACATACACGAAAATCTTGTACACGGTTTCACTTTATTCATTACAATATTCTGGTTTAAACGGTCCATTAAAAAATCTACTTCCTAATCTATGTTATTTTTTTTATGAAATAAAAGTTAAAAAGAGATCAAAATATGCAACTGATCTTCCACAAATTATTTTGTTTATATACATTAATAAGGAGACAGAAGTTTTGTGTTTCAGTCAGAAATATCTGTTAAAATTGTTCGTATACTTCAAATAGTGACATGTAGAACTCTGACGTGGAATCTGAAAACCTGTGCATCTGAAAACCAAAAAAATCTGGAATGTACCCCACTAAACTTTCCAATTATAATTCATACCAAAAAGGCAATAGAACTAAAAAAAACATATTGCAGTAAAACTATAGAAAAACTGAAAATCACTTCGATAAAAGAATTGTTTACATAAAATAGTTATCAAACTCGTAACATACTTAAAAGATAAATCGCTTTAAACATATTTATTCTCACAATTTTTCATAGTACACTCCTGAACAACGTATCTGCAAATTCAAATACAGTATTATCTTCCACATTAAACTCTTTGCAATTGCTTTATCGACTGATCTAAAAAAGGTGCCTACGAGCGAACACCCCACCCCCTTTTTTTTTTGCTTAGTACATTTCGCTCTATCTCCAAAACGGTGCGACATACAAGAAATCCGGTTAGCAATTTGTACGCACAATAAACATAAAAATAAAAATTCTTATAAATATATTTTTAAAAGTTTGAATTTTAAGAAGCCATAAGTGAAGCGTAGTGTGTAAATGAAGTAGGTATGAGGTGTCCAGAAATGGGCTTCTATTCCCAAATCTCAAAATTCCCAAATGAGCAAAGTCAAATCTCAAGCTTTGTTTCGGTGCATCGATTTGTTCGTGGGTTATCGAGGGAATATAATTCTTTACATGCACACATACGCACACATACATTCGCACACATACACACGTACGACATTTGACATTTCAAAATTCTGATTAATTTGAAATCTGAAAATTGACTCTCCTGGGACCAATTCGTAAAGAACTGAAGAGATCTCAAAAAAAAAATCAACCGATTACTGCACTTCCCTTATACATTCTGTACAATTGGAAAGTAGTAACTCACGAAAGATATGGAATATATAAGGAAGAAAATTTCTTCTTCGGATTTTTTTCTTTAAAAAATCCAAATTTCAAATGTACTATCATACGTCTCGTTAAATTTATCGGTTATTTCATAATCATGTATCGGTATAAATTCATAAATCATGTATTCTTCCATGTAGCGCAGCAAGCAACCTAAAGATCCATGCCTCTAATCCCACTATAAAAAATTATTTTTTGAATTAATTTTTGTCAACATTATGATGTGTCAGGAAATAATTAGGTATTATTTTAATGATTTTTACAATTCAAACCATCTTTAGTAAAAATGGCCATTGAGTGGCCATCTATTAGTGCCAAATGCTATATTAGTGTTGAGATTATTGTTTTTGGGGGTGCTGAAAATAGTTAAATTTTCGAAGACCCCAAATCAGTTCATATACACCCTTTGCACCCCAAGGGTAGGGGATGCTATGTATAAATTGTCGGAAATGATAGATATCAGTGATGAGTTCAAAATTTTCAGCATTGCTGAGTTGATTGTAGCATCCTTTCAACGTGTAAAGTTATATTCAGCCCCCATAGGAAATAACACACTCTTGGGATGGCAATAGACATGTAAAAATAATCGAAAGTTACCAATAGTAGAATACAAGTGTGGAGATCAAAAGTTTAGGGATCCTGAAATTACTAATGACATTTCAGACGCTGCTCAAATCCACGATCAGCCCTATAAACGACAGAACCTCAGGAAAGAGAAAGCATACAAAAATGATCGAAATTGGTATCAGTGATGAATTCATGATTCGCAGTCAGAGTCACAGAGATGAATAGTGTCACCCCTATGAGAAAGAATGAAGCTGGAGACATATTACAGCATTCACGTGAGAAAAATTGCGGGTATTCAGCTTGTAAGATAATCTTCTCCTTCGCCCTTATTAATCCCGAGCTAGACAGGGTCGGCGTAGATGGTAGATGGGGATACATGATTTGGCTGGCTGGGGAATTTCACGGTGCCGGATGCCCTTCCTGTCGCACCTGCCTGGGGGCGTGTGATTAATGAATGATACGGGGGTGAATGATGATGAGTGAATGTTGTGGTGGAATGATAGGCAGGGGAAACGGGACAACCCCGAGAAAACCTGCCGGGAATACCGCTTCGTCCACCACCTCGAATTCTACTTGGATCGGACCGGGCTTGAACCCGTGTCCCCAGAGGTAGGTGAGTGTGTTTATTACGACTTAAATCAATTCTTGTATGGTAATATTTGTCACATAACACTATTTAATTTTTAAATAAACGAATGAGATTTATGTGTGGTAAAAACATGATAAGAACATAAGAATAGAACGAAGAATAAAAATATGATATTAGAACAATCTTTACTTCTAGTTTCCAGATTTGTTTGATGACTTGAAATAATCACCTTTCCTTGTTGCAGGAATGCAGTTGAATAACAATGGACACAAATCTTACATATAATTATTACACTGCGTTTTTAATTTCTTCTTGACATTTTCCCCAGAGGTAAACAAGGTTATTTTTACTGACGGTCCATTTTTTGTCAAATATTTACCTCACATAACATAACAGAGCTTCAAATTTCCTCACAGAGAAGACTTTTATTCCGTTACGTTGGCCGTTCTCGCGTTTCGAGGAAGATGTAGTAGGGAAGCCGTAAACTCGTTTCCTATTTTGTTTGGAGTTTGCTATTATTGGTGGTAATATAATTTTTTATTGAACCATCTTATTAACTCTGAATTTATCTTCAGAGAGCAAAGTTGTGAAACGACTTCATTTCCATTTATAACAAAATTGTTTTCCAGATTACTTAGAAGTAAATATTGATGTGATGCCACTTACGTTTCTATAGCAAATTCCTTTTCATTACTGCTAAGTGTAATTTAATACGAGTGGAACAAACCTTAAATTACGCAACTGTTTGTGAAAGAGCTAAAAATGTGACTCATTCATTAATTAGTGACTTGCGTTTTTTGTATAAAGGAGAACCTCTTTGAAATTAAAATTGACAAAAAACAAGACTGGTAATTTCTATTTTATAATTTATATTTAAATCCTGCAATCTGGTAGCAAATACGTCCTTAACAGTAGGTAGTCAAGTAACAAATTCATTCTTTTTATTTATAGTACGCATGTATGTATACTTTTAAATTTATAAAGTCCCTTCATATTTCGAAAATGTTTAATGACATTTCTGTACGTGTTTTTCTAAGTAATTAAAAATTCTTCAAACACAAACTAATACTTGAATTTAAAAAAGTATATAATATGTAATGTTTTTCAATCGATTCAATCCCTACCTTGAAAAACGAGTATTTTAACTAGTTTAAATCAAATATAATTAAAATTTTCTGCTATAAATCGACCTTAAATATTAAAAAGATATTTCGTTACAAGTAGTAAGTTTTATTAATTATTTACCATTACCATAGAACACCAAAGATCCAATTAAAGTAATAGAGTGTTGTTCATCAAAAAATTATATTACCAGGCAATGTAATCGTTTAACGTCAGCTGAATCTTGTGTTTTTATTTTATTTTTTGGATAATATATAGTACTTCTTACTGTCATAATGCCTCTCAAGTGATGCATTTCTTCTTGCAAGAGAACGTATTCGAAGTAACCCGAAATATAATGTTTTTGTATTCCCCAATCACAATTTACTAAGGTCAAAACGAATTAAAAGAATTTACTCAGAATGAAAGATGTAGTATTGCCGTCTTTAAGTAATTGTCTACATTGTATTGATTTATAAATTTCTTGTTGTTTATACTACTCTCCATTATACATCTTAAAATAAGAATTATAAAACAAAGTCTTTCACGCCTCCTCCGGTAACTTTTAATTCATAGATATGATTTCTGGCCAGGTTTGCGCTTTTTATCTTAGGTATTGTGAGTAATAGGCAATAATGATAATAGAGTATCAAGTTCGGGGGACAACTTTTGCTGAATTTTAAAATATTTATTTAAGATTAGTAAAACAGCTGACAATATTTTTCAGGGTTCATTGTTATTTTTTATTTATGTATTTTCGAAGATTTGTGATATATATACTGCAAGCCGTGGCCTGAGAAAGGCAACACTGTATTAACTGTCATTGATAGTCCGATGGGGTCCGATCCGGTCCGGTAGGGTCCCAGAGGAATATTATGAAGGAATCTAGTTAAACATAATTTATGCCTTATGATACAACATTTATAATATGAGGTACATCAATATTAGTTAAATACTAGAATATGGAACAATTTATTCCCTAATATCTGCCGTATTTATTTTGGATTTGGAATTAAGACAATAAATTGATGTAATTCTAAATATTGATAGGCAATTGCGTGTCTAAGCACCTTTCAACATCTAATACCAGGGTGGTCAGTATCTTTCTATAATAAATTTACCAAACTTCTTCAGGTTTTATGGAAAATATTTTTAATTTTTCCCCGACTTTTCTGCAGAGTAGTTTTCAAGGCATCTTCTGGAATACATTTTACTGTACATTGAGAATAACTGTATAATTGGAAAATTATTAACTATTTGTAACAATTTTCAAAATATAAACAAAAATAATACACGAAGTGCAAAAGAGAAAGTTTATTTATGTGTATCATGCTAAACATAAATGAAACGAACAATTTAAACTCCCAAATCTTGAATAAAAATATCATCATTGACATCAAATTGATAATTGTCTAATTTTTATAAAATAAATAGGAGGCTCAAATTATTTATACAATAGACATAATCCCTCATATCTCCAGTCTTGGTCAATTTATTTAAGTAGACGTTTTTAGTCTAAATCTTCAAATTTTCATCAGGTTTAATCCAAAATCTTAGTTTCCTAATGAACAAGTTCTGCCAATTGTTCTGTACGTTGGTGATTTCTTTTGTTTTGTTATCATAGCACTCATCATCATTTCGTACAGCATGAAGTATGTATGTTACTTATCGTCCTATATAAGGTAAATTTTACAGAGAGAGACATCTCCAGTATTCTTTTTATTTTGGGGAATTTTTTTAATTAACAATTATTTAATACGCTTTTATATGCGAAATGTGGATATTCAAAGTATTTAGGTGCAAATCTACATACATAAAAGTAATTACACAAGTGTCAATCAATTTCAGTTTTTTAATTTATAAACATTGCAATTTTTTAATCCTAAAAAAATATATTCACTTAAATAAAATTTAGATAATATTTAGACAAAAACCTTAACACATTTTGGTTATTTCCCTGACTTTTTCTAGTTTTCCAGACTCTGACCATCCTGAATAATGTTATCTTTAAAATGACATTTGTGAATGAAAGAACAATGTTTCTTCCAAGTTAAAAATAATTTTCTTAAATTTAATAAGTCCACACCCACATTTATAACCGTATTTATTACTGAAACAAAGATGACACAAATTAGTGTTAAAATTTGCAAGGGTTTTTGGAATAATATCGGATTCATAATTTTGTGAATATCAATCACTATGTACTTGTACTGAACCGCGTACTTCATATCTTTAGGTTGTTGTAATGTACTTATAGAACAAAAGGAACAATAGAAACAAAAGAAACATCATCATTCTTAAGGAAACTTCTTAACTTTAGGAAATGAAAATAGAATGAAAATTATACTCCATTTTTCACAGTTGTCCTCTTTTAATAGTTTCAATTTTTATTTAAATTTTTTTTGATTCATCAAGTTCACACAATTCTAAATAATCTGATGAAAAAAATAGTAAATTCCTCCACACCTTCAACCACACAAAAAAATCATTCAAAAACTTTACTTTCGGATTATCATGAGTTTGAATAGCAGCACACCACTCGCTCCTCTTCCTGATACACTTCATGCCATTTTTAGTATTCCCAATGTTCCACTATTTCCTAATAATTTCCAGAAAAGAAGCAGTTTCTTCACAAAATTTATGATGTGATAGTGGTTTCCTGAAAAACATTGTTAACTAAAATGACACTGCCTTTCTAAGTTGTTGGTATACAAACTCTTATGACTCAATTTGAAGGTATACTGCACTGATTTGTTCCTTTCATCCTTCTAAAACAAACGCAGGTGTGCAAATGATGCTTGCTTAGGACAACCAGACTCAAAAGTGTTGTTGTCGTTTCGCAAATTTAGCCACTTATTTTTAAAAATATGTACTGTCATACAACAACAAAATTCTCTCATTTACAAAATCTGTATTCACAAATTCTTTTTGGGGAGACAACATGTTAAAAACATTTTGATTTGTTCTGTAATTATCAATTATTATTAATACTTTAAAACCAAATCTTTGAATATACACTATAACTTCCAGAATAACTGATTTTAGATCAGTTTAGTTTGATTTGTACTCTAAATAGATATTTCATAAATAAAGATGTTGACTACTTTTTAAAGTGGAACCAACTTTTGTGCAAGTACACTAAGATATTCCCTATTCTAGCTTTCATCAGAAATGTTCACAGAAAAACCACCACATACTTTTTGTAAATATCGCTTATGTAGTAGTACAAAATAATTTTTTGCAGTTTTGTAACATGACGGTAATTATAGAAACAGAGTAAAAACAAATACAATTGTCTCTGAACTGTACTTTCTCACATTACCACTGAGCAGTTGTAGTTGGTTAATAGTTAACAAGAGTCTTCTGAAATGAGAAAGAACAGAAATCGTCACAACTCTCAATATTCTCAAAGTATGTAAGGGATAATAAACGTTCAATGAAACTGAAAACTTGGGAAGTTCTTTCATAGCATGGTATGTATTTAATATGATATCTACCTGAGGCAATCTTTCCAAACGAAGACTCTTTGATAAAATCTACTGTAAATCAACAGTAGAAAGTTTATAGTGTCCAATAAAAACTTTTACCAACAAATCTGAGGTCACTGCAACACTATTCACTACTTTTAATGACTCAAATGAAGTTTTTAAATCATCAAAATATAAAAATAAACACACTTTACCACATCATGTTTTACATCCCAATTTTGAAAATTTATATTTGTGACAAATTTCTCTTCAAACTCGCTAAAAGAAAGAATAATGTCACTATTGAGAAATTCTTTCACTTTAGCTTCATGCTTCAGCAAAACCTCCTGTCTCCTGTCAGCAGGATTCTTTCGAGGAGCTGACGTAATTTTGGTTAAGTATGATGAAGTATTGGGAAATATAGATGGTACAGATTCATCAGTTAATTTAGGGTATTTAAAAGTTAGTTCTTCATAAGTACGTTGCTATCTTTATATACCTCAGTCCTCAGCAGGTTCAAAATGTTTAATGCATACAGTAGAAGAAACTAATGGGGTCCAATTTTTCCTCGGTATTGCACATATCTATGCATTTTTAGGTTTGCCCGATTTCGGAAAACGAAATGTGGATGAGGGAACATCTGTCTTCAAGATGGTCATAATTTGATTTGCTACCAGGTACACAACATCAACGAGGCATCTAGAATTATATGAACCAGAAATACTTTTCAGAAAAAAACAAATTTTATTTTAATATTTAATAGAAGCCTTATTTAATACAAGCCTTTTATTGAAATTAAGAAGCTGAGAAACAACTATCTTAATATCCAATTCAGCAAACCATTACAAATGCGTAAACACAAAGTTAATTTAACCTAATGCAACGCAAGATATCAAACACGTGTATCAGAAACAGACAGAAACCGTAGGACGCCTTGAAGACGGCATAGGACTACCATGCAAGATTGCCAAATATGTATACCACGGCTTGTAGTAAAGAAGGCTATGTATCTGCATATGATCCACAAAGTGGGTGGTTGACAGTGACTCCAATCGATCGATCACGTATCAAGAAAGGTATGTAAAAAGAATGTAAATAAGAGTATTAATTTTGTATTTTATATGACAATTACGTGCACAATATACCATTATATTACCATAGTTCGAAAGAACAAAGTTTATTTCATGTTAATGTGCAAATGAAGTCGGCAGAATTTGTTCCAATTTTACTGTCTGGTTTCAATCGAGTCTTCATTTAAAACAGCAGTTGAATTATCAGTTTTAGTGTTATTAATTTGTGAATGTTCGAAATTTATTATTTCAGAAGGTGAGGAATCTCTGCTACCTGGATGTCCTTCATATCAGCTTCAAATTCAAGAGAATACCCATAGCATTAAAGAGAACGTGAAGGAAATCCAATGCTAGCTACAGCAATAACATAAAATTTTGTCAAGTTAGGGTGAATATTTAAAGAAAATCACACGTTAGATGAACATTAATTGCTAAATTTGACCCAGGATATTACTGAAAAATAAATCATGTATCCACTCCATGCTGCTGAATTAAGTGATATTTCAGGATATTGAGGGAGTACTGTTACCATTCGTGAACGGAATATAGTTAATGAAATATTGTTTGTCATTATCTGACATTGTAATCATTTATCAGTCTTCATATCCTCTTTCTTCGTCCCACTTTTCAATCCATTTACATTCGTCCTTCCAAATGCAACTACTTTTTACAGTTCATATCTAGTTGTAAGTGGAGTTTAAATTAAATATTAACGTACAATATTAGAAGTTACTAATTTTAGTCGTTTCTAGATTTTTATATACATTCTGTAATATGGAGACCATACTAATGCAGAAACACTCATCGGTTGTACGACAAAACTGCGCGAATATAATATCAAGTAACTCTATTTACAATTACCACGATCGTAGAGAAACGTAAGGTAAATGTAAACACTGAAGTGTGGGACCTACAAAATTCATAGAATATAATAGGAATGATTTTCTGGTACCTTTGTACATTACTGACAATAGTTTATTACAAAATAACATACATTTTAATACTTTATGTACTGTACAGCAATTAATGCAGTGCAGTCCCTTCGTATTTTGATCTTCCGGATAACTCAATTTTCATAAGGTTGTATTACATCAATGGCTGAGTTCAATCTTATTGAACTTCTTTTAGTAATTAAATATTTTAAAATCTCTTATGAACTCTTCCTAGCTTTTTTATATACATTCCGTAATACAGAGCCAAAACTACAACAGCATATTCTATTTCGATCTTTTTAGTGAGTGGAATGGATATATTAAAGCGCACGACGATGTATATGCCCACTTAGACCCATTATCACAGCATTGGCCATGTCAAGAAGAACTTATTTTGCGGGAGAAAAACGGACAAATTTGACGCTAAGAACGTTTTTCATTTAAAGGCCTCCATTATATCATGTAAATATTTTCTCTAATTAAAGTTATTAGACTTTGAGTATCGGTCAAAAAACTTTTATTTTAATAATAGTCATTAAGCTCAAAGTATTAAGACCAACTTCGTTTTAGATTTATAACGAAGGGATCAAGAATACCAAGTTTCACGAAATAGCGTTACCACATTCTTTTTACAAACTGCAGTTCAGAAATTTCAAAGAATTATATAATGTTTTCTACTACTTCGCATTTTTCTCAGAACTCATCAAGATTTCTCGTCAGAATTAGATCGTGAATCGATAAATTTCAAAAATGCAAACAAATACTCATTCTAATGTTCTCACGTCACCATCTCCATAGCACTCATTCCTCATCAAGCGTGTTGCATAGCTTTCACCACGCTGTCACAATCTCACCTTTAAAGCTATTTCAGAACACACGTCTTAGTATTCTATTTTCAACTCGAATTTTGCTACAAATAATTATGAAAAGTACTTTAAAGTATATATAGAGTCTCGTACTATCTTTATATTCAGAATTTAGTCCATTTAGAACTTGGAAAGGCTCACGTGACGTCTGCTATGCTATCAGCAAGTAGCAATGTGTCTGTCGGCACCGCAAGATACGTATTAATACATATTTTGTCCCCTCGTCCCAATACTTGAGATCCTTATGTTGTAAAATGGCGTTGAAAGCGTTTGGACTGTATTGCAATGACGCTGATAGTGAGATTAAGTTTGTTATTGTGCTCAGCTGCAGAAAGGTTGAAGTATGTTAAATGTTTATCAAATTCGAAATTCAATGTGATAAAGCAGAATGAAATATGTTTTTTTTCTTCTAATTTTCACTAGATATCATGAACTATTTAAGATCACTTCACGAACCTTTTTTGTAAATGTGCAATTGTAATGGACACTACATTATAGTGAAGTCAAACAGTAACATCAGAACAAAAACTCCTCTGCGAAACCGGACTGTGTCGGCTAGTATAAAATACTAAAGGATTATATTCAGTGGTGAAGTGCACATGTAGGTTATCGGAAAATTTATTTATTTACTTACTTACTTACTTACTTACTTACTTACTTACTTACTTACTTACTTACTTACTTACTTACTTACTTACTTACTTACTTACTTACTTACTTACTTACTTACTTACTTACTTACTTACTTACTTACTTACTTACTTACTTACTTACTTACTTACTTACTTACTTACTTACTTACTTGCTTACTTATTTACTTATTTACTTACTTACTTCCTTACTTACTTCCTTACTTCCTTCCTTCCTTACTTCCTTACTTCCTTATTACTTACTTCCTTACTTACTTACTTTCTTACTTACTTCCTTACTTATTTACTTCCTTACTTCCTTACTTACTTATTTACTTACTTACTTACTTACTTACTTGCTTACTTATTTACTTACTTACTTACTTCCTTACTTCCTTACTTACTTCCTTACTTACTTCCTTACTTACTTACTTCCTTCCTTATTACTTCCTTCCTTCCTTACTTACTTACTTATTTACTTACTTCCTTACTTACTTACTTCCTTACTTACTTCCTTACTTATTTACTTACTTACTTCCTTACTTACTTCTTTACTTACTTACTTACTTATTTACTTCCTTACTTCCTTACTTCCTTACTTACTTACTTACTTATTTACTTACTTATTTACTTCCTTACTTCCTTACTTACTTACTTCCTTACTTACTTACTTACATCCTTACTTACTTACTTACTTCCTTACTTCCTTACTTACTTATTTACTTCCTTACTTCCTTACTTCCTTACTTACTTATTTACTTACTTACTTACTTCCTTACTTACTTCCTTACTTACTTCCTTACTTCCTTACTTACTTTGCGTTGTGGTGAGAATCAGGGCATCAGACCTGCTCATCCACAGAACCACATGATTTGCGAAAAGGAATTGGGAAGTAGATTTGTAGGATTGGAAGGAATGCAAGGAACTGAACTGACACTTATCTGGAGTTGGTGAAGGAAACACCAGTCGAAACAATTACCCTATTCAGGTAACAGAACCCACGTCATTCCGCTCATTTTTTGTAAGGGGTGAAGACGGTACCACTGTTTGTTACCTCGAAAAGTGCATCTCTCTATACCACGAATATGTCCCTTTCGATATTAAACCTTATACAGCATCGTTTAGTCTGAGCATGCGTCATTTCTGTCTAGCAAACATCGTCCTCTGCAGATTATTTGTGTGCCGACATTCTCTTTCAGCTGACCCTACTTAATTGTTACTTCATTTTTATGGGTGTAAAGGGGTAGAAATTCAATCAGGTTTTTGTGTTCACGCTAGCGGCGTGGAATGTTACTTTTATTCCTTCACACAAAGTAATCGAGATATTACCTCGAGTTTAGTATACGAACGTTGTTATAAATGTCTGCTGAATTACAATAATAATTTCACTGAATCCATTTAAAACATGAGATATATTAGTATTTCATTAATATGTCATTTTGGTGTCAGAGGATCTCAGTGGGCAGAGGTTAGACGGGTGTGGTGAGGGCTTGAAGAATATTCCACGTATTTAACGTCAAGGGCCATCTCAATTGTACATTGTCACTGAAAAATCGTTCTATTCGTTTCAGAAATAACTACTGGTGATTAAATGGACATGTATTTATGGTTAATTTACTTTGAATAAGAAAGTAAATTAATTTGAAGATCAAAGAAATGTATCCATTAAATAAACTGGTAACTGTAATTAAATTAGTAAAATAGTGATTAAATTGATTTTCTTAAAATTGCAAAATCATGAAGGTAAGTATCTCCAAATGGACAAATGTAGTACCTACTAGGCGATTTTAGATTATTTAATTTAGAAACTCTGATTTAATGAATAACGTAATAGGTCGCAAGTCGCTTGGGGGCAAAAAGCGCCTAATGTATAAAGATGAATTCTTCGTTATTTGCCCAATCTTTAACTCTAATCATTTGAGAGATATTTATGAAAATAGTGAATTTGTGTGAAAGGACCTAGAGTGACCGTGCGCTTCTTTGAAATTCGTAACAATTTCTTGTGAACGGTTAACGCAGTTCGTTGTGAAATCTCTGTGTAGGTAATAGCAGTTCATTATGCATGAACGTCGGCAAGGAAGACAGATAGAATGTGGGGATAATAATTTGGAGGTATCAACAAATAATTTTGTTCAATTTGAGTTTGGAAAATTTACTTTAATCTCCAGAATATTACTTTGTCAAAATTAGTTGTATCGTTGCAAATGCACTTACTACTACAGTACAGTTACTGCTGAACAGTTAAATATTCTGTTTATCAAACGTCGTGCAAAATCTGTGAAAGTAATGGGAAACGATCAATTCAAAAGTAGAATTCCCGAATAGTACTTGGTGAGTTCATCGAGTATCATAATAGCATAGGAAATCGGGTCCCAGGCAACAGGTATGTTGAAGGTCATTTACTTCTCTCGGGCTGTTGGTTAGGACTCCGAGATGGACACTAGGGGGCGACGTTATACCGGTGGGAGGGGAGGAGGGTTGCGTTGACAGAGACCACTCTCTCTTCTGGAGGTATTTAAAGCCATTGAGGTTGCATTGAATGACATTCGTCTCTCCTCCGCAGACAGGTCATACACATCTCAACATGAAAGTGGTGAGTTCTTTCTACTATACAGAGAGCATGTTTTCACAATTATAAAATTAAGCGACTTTTTCTAGTGGATTTTTTTTTGCTTACATCAAAGATAATACACAAAACCTTTTCATTACTTCGATATTTCAGTTGTTCAATGTTTGATACGCGATGGAAAATTTTGTTGAAATAAGATGCAATAAGAATACGAAAACTTGTTTTTATTTTTTTAAATTAATCTCTCTTTATGAAAATTTCTCTCGGTATTCCAGAGGTTCATTGATTATCATTTCCACTCAATACTTTATCATTTATTATTTAAATAATAAATTCAAATTGTTTTCATTTGAATGAGAGACGAATTTTATTTTCATCGCCTGCTTTATTTAGATATAACAGTCAATAATTAGGCAAATCTGTGTTTTACTGCTAGAAATAAAAAATATATTTCATATGTGTACGTGTTTCTTCACATATTGCGGTACAATGAGAGTATTAAAAGTGTGTAAAACTGGTCATGAACTGATATATAGGGACAACTCTTCTAATCTTAAATCCTATTTATCAAAACCCTGAGTATTTTTAAACCCTCTCATGTGCTGTATTGGTATACTACATATTTTATGGTTCTACCTGATCGCTTCAGATTATTTTATTTCGCGAACTGAAATTGTATTATCAAGGAAGATGATTTCCGGAAACTACATTTAAAAATATTCCGAAGAAACTGAGGAAGTGAGAAATAAATAACATACTGCAATACTTTAACCATAATTTTATTCATTAATACGGACATGAGGACGATGAACACATTAGTTTTTAAACATAGCTTATAATCAAGCGACAGCGGTGGTCAAGTGATAGCGTCACCGCTTCCTCGATCCTGCTGAGCGGTAGAGCAAGGATTCAAATCCTGCTCGGCCGAACTAGCTGAGGTTTTCAACTGGGGTTTCCCTCACCTACTACGAACAAATGTCTGTTCGTTATCATATATTTCCTCGCAACCCAACATCTGTATATCCCAATTCTTTTACCCAAGACCAACGGTTAGGTGGAAGAGCAGGCCTCGAGGCCTGAACCTCGCCAAAAGGCATACAGACACATAAATCATAAAAAATCAAAAGATTTTAGTAATCTCACAAACAATCTAAACTTTTAAAATCATTTTATAGTTGGGGATGGTTAGATGGAAAATGACTCTAAAATCTTCATTAGTGTAGGTGAGAGTAATACATTCTAATGTTTAAATATTACCAAATGATGGTAATATAAATAGAGGTCGTAAAAATGTCTAAACCAGTATTTAAAAGAAATTTATGAAGTAATACGCAGGAAAAGTGGCGAAGATTAATAAACTAATTACTATGAGATGTTCATAATTATTTTCTCTTTATTTTCTGACTTCATGTCCACATGGTCGTTAAAAAAAGAACGTTTGTGGGGATACGTTGTTTGACAAAGCTAATATAAAAGTTCTTTGTGTACGTCATACTAAACATTCAAACGTAGCTGCTGACATTGAAAATGTCAACAAATAACTTTTCGTCCCATTCCTCGGCGAAGGGATAACTTATCATTTGCCCATTTTATAAGATAATGTAAAACGCACTTGTTGTTCATGTGAGAGTTAATTTTGAGTGTTTTTATTCTTCCTGTTTCACTACAATATAGATAAGTAGTTGTATGAAAACAATTACTCGATTTTTACTTTATTCGGTCTCATTTCATATTCCTTATATTATAACTAGCAGACCTACCTGGAGTTTATGTTGGTATTAAGCAGTTATACCTTCGTTATAGTTGTCTATTTAAATTACACGTTTACATTAAAAATTGGGGTGTTATTTTAAATAGTTCGTGATATTTAGTGAAAACACATCTTTCACACTACTTCATACCTTTAAAATAGGAGTTTCAAAGAAAAGCTTTCTCTGTGCGCTTCTACAATACATAAGAAACGTCCACTGTAAATTTTAAATTATTATGTTTAATATTTTTCTCTTTACTTTAATGAATGATTCTCGGGAAAATGTACCAGATATTTACGCCCATTTAAAATTGAAATAGTAAAAATTCCAGTGAACAGTTTTTATATATTTGATTTAAGAAACCATACACACAGAATCAGGTATGTCGGATGTATTTGCAATTGAATCGTGAAATAATATACCATTTATAAAAATAGTAAATGTAGTATACCATTTCACCGTCGCTAACGACTAACTCCGGAAAACCTGTCACCCTTTAAAATTGAAAAATCGATAATCCGCATTACCCGTTTCTACGTACACAAATTAAAAACATATTTAAAAAACCGGTGAAAATTTAAAAAATATTTAAAAAATTAGTTCCTGAAGTGAAAACTACGAAATATCAAATTTTACCTTATATACACCTTGAAATCAAAATTTCTAAATATCTTTTGTTACTGGGTAGTTACATTTCAAAAAACACATACTGCAAAAATTTCATATTTTCAGCTTATGTAGTTGACAAATGAGTCATTCAGTTAGGACACTTTTGCTTATACATAGAGTTAGACGTCATGTTTATTAGGGATTTATGTCGTTACTCATTATTAGAATAAAATATAACTTGATAATAAACATCATATACGCTTACTTAGAGGTACTGTTGTTAAAATACTTTCATTCATAATATTTACAGTACCAGTAGGTTAGTATACTGGCACACACTGTTTCGTCATCTTAAACATTACTTGAAATGTTCTTATTTCTCGTGACACAATCTGCCATAAATATTTCATTTTCCGAAACTTCCTACAGAGTATGATCAGACGAGTATAACTAAGGTACAATTCTTGCATTCATGTTGCAGGCTCTGGTATTCTTGGCCGTGTGCGCCGTCGCTCTGGCCGCTCCTCGTCCAGATGAAGCACTCAAAACGTTCATCCCCATCCTGCAACGTTCCGACGTTCGTGATGACGCTGGACAGTTCTCTCTCTCTTACGTCTCCGCCGATGGCACCGTCGTCCAAGAACATGGTGTTCTGAAGGAAAACAATGAGAGAGACGGCCACGTCCTGGTGAAGAAGGGATCCTACTCTTATTACGGTACTGACGGCTCCCGCTACGACATCTCGTACATCGCTGACGACACTGGATTCCACCCCACTGGCAAACACATCCCTGTGCCCGTCGTCGACACCGCCCGGGTCTAAATTAATTCTAAGATTTTTGTCTAGTCTGTAGGTTAAATAAAGTATTTTTGTTAATACTAATTAATTAATAGTTATTATTTTATTTGATCAATGTGTACACCTGAGTTTCTTGACTAGATTAATTAAACTTAGGAAAATGTTTATGAATTTTCCAAGCACCAATCAACTATCACCAAGTACACAATGAACAATATGTAAAAGCAATCATGTTACATCTTAACAAAGTCAGAAAGAAAGAATTCATCATTCCATTTGTTGAAAATTCCCCATTGGTGTTCAGCAGTTTCCGTGAAAGCAATTTGTGTTAGATCACATGACAATGATTTAGGAATAATGATAACAATAACAGCAACAAATAACACGTTAAATCAAGAATGCGCATTTTTCGGGAATATCTTTTTCCATATCCGAGAGAATATTATCAAGTAGGGAAACGAAGAATTTTTGTGTATATGTTATAGTTAACTGTGATGTACGAATATCGGACTCGCGGTCTGACGTGACCGGGTAAGCGATGTGGAAAGCGCCACGGCAGTGAAATGTTCGTGATTCATCACACTAATATAGAAATGAAATTACCTATGATCGCCTGAACTAAAAAGGTCGTCGTCTTCGTGTGTTTCCACATGGAGCAAAACTATTAAACTCAAAATATATGACAGGTTAAAGGCTGATAAAATTTTACAATATTTTTATCAGACGATAAAGATTTGCGGAAATTTAAGGTATTTTAGTCGTTGTCTCGATGCGTGTAGCAATAACGACGTCCGATGTCCGTAAATTGTGTGAAAATGTCGAGAAGGACAATGCTTAGTCTTTACAAATCACTCGCGTTTTTACAAATTCACGTAAAAACTCTATACTTTCACAACGCAAGAAGACATATACCGAAAAATTTTGTAAGAGTAAAATTGCTTTTTGCAATAAAAGTGTAATTAGCCTCCATCGATATAATTATTTCTTTTGTATTTGCTTACTGGTTTATTACTTATCC
Source organism: Laupala kohalensis (assembly GCA_002313205.1). NCBI lineage: Eukaryota > Metazoa > Arthropoda > Insecta > Orthoptera > Trigonidiidae > Laupala > Laupala kohalensis. Next base: position 327,699 of record NNCF01129167.1, read on the forward strand.
TTTATATATAATCTCATATGATCCGATCAAATCCGAAAAAGTCAGCTCGTACTAAAAAATCAAAGGACCATGTTGGTTATTGTTGCTTGTATATACTGAATGCATCAGAATCTCTTCTGTAAACAATATCTGTTTACACAAAACATAAGAGCCTTGAGTCCACAGCCAAACACACCCAGCTAACAATTCACCAACAATATTAAAGAAGAATCAATAAAAACACAGCTTATTGTTGAGGTAAAAATATCTGATTGGATGCTATATAAAAAGCAGTTTAATTGTCAAGATGACTTTTTATTGGTTAGATAAATAATGTATTGAAATGCAAAGTAAATTCACACTATTCAATAATACGAATATTTATTTTTGTTGTTTGAGTATGGAAAAATGACCAAAATTGAAAAGTTATAAAGATGCAATACGTATTTCACTCCTTTCCCGGAGCCTGGCTCCTCGCAGACGACAGCTGACGCCGTCTTCAACTGTTTGTAGTTCGGTCGGTCCTGCAATACGGTAATTGGCGCCCCCGGAAACTTAACCTTTTCAACCCCTCGCAACGGCAGCAGAACTGTGTCTTACCACGGCCGGTTGCCGAGGGAAACTAATATACTTTATATATCTTTTAAGCGGCAACATCGATTTTGACCGTTCTACACAGGCGCGAATAAACACCTGTGTTCAACAGGAGAATGTCAGGTTCGATTCATACCTCACCAGCATGAACGTTCCAACGTGTGTCTCGTTGTTGTTTTTCGAAACAATATACATGACAGCAGGATGGATGTAATTGGAACGTTTCTTTTTACTTTGAAATAAGTCTTTTCTTGATTTATTTGAGCTTTATGGATTTCTGAACTCTAGGAAGTCATGTAATATGTTCGAAATTATAAGAAGTGGGAATAAATACAGTATATTTAGTTATTATGTCTTTTCAGGCGAGGTTCACGCCATGAGGTCTGCTCTTCCACCTATCCGTTGGACTTGATAAGAGGGAATTGATGAAGAGAGATGCCGGGTTGCCGGGGAACTTATGAAACCGAACCGACGTTTGATTACAAAATATGAGGAAATCTTCCGCCGAACACCTCAGCTAATTCGGCCGAGCAGGATCTCATGCTTTACCGCTCAACGGGTTCTTGGAACCGAAGACGTTACCATTGGACCACCGCTGTCGGTTTGTACAGTATGTGGACTGATGAAGTATACGTTACGATATTTAGAATAAGGCAAGCAAAATATAGGTTTGCAAAGAGAGCTGATGAGTGATCTTTATATTTCAAATTACATGAAAAATATTATAAAAAACTGAAGAACATCATTTCTTTCTTATGTTGTTAGAAATTACCTTATAACCACAGATAGTAGTTGTGTATTATTTACTTACTGTTTACCAGACATATTTTAACGATTCAACGAGATAAGCTCATCGTCAGAGGTGCAGATACCGCGAATCAAGCATACGTATACAATTCATGCATTTCTTTACAATCAAGCATATACTCGAAGTCATGTTTCTTTGCTTCGAGAAATTTAACTTGAGAAAAAAATTCATGAACGGAAACGACCTGTGTTTATTAGTTTATTGTATATTAGTCTCAGAAAATTAGTTTGTTGTCCTCAACGTTTAGGCAGTTTGTAACAGCTCTCTTTATAATAAATTATTTCCATAATTCTTTATTCATTGCCAGTCTAATTGACTTGATGTTGGTATTGCGCTCGTGCACAGTCTAACCAACACTTTTGCTTCGCCATCGTCCATGAGAGTAATGATATTTGTACCTCGCGTTATGTTGGCAGGACATTCGAATTTCTGAAAACTTAAATCTTTCGCCAATATCGGTCATGAATTCAATGCACTTGCCTCTGGCGCTATTCTGTTCCTTCTACATCGAGCGTGTGAAACGAATATTACCTTGTGTCTTATTTTGTTGTGTTATCACATTGTATTTATTTACAGCAAATAGTCTCTTTTGTGACTACTTAAAATATTTATTTGGATACAACTTGAATTCGTAGAAGTTGGCAATTCGTGTTAGGGAGTCATAATTTATAATTTTCGGCAAAGTTATATGAGTTGGATTTGTTTCCGGCTTTTTTTTCTGTTCCAAATATCTTAACAGATCTGCCATAGACGATAATGAGGTAATCGTTAAAACATCTACGGTAAATTATTTAGTAAATAGTGAACAAATGGTCTCTGAGGAATTGAAATTATTTCTCACAACATTATAAATAAGTTACACCCTATTTCTGCTTCCATTAACCACAATTATTGTAGTAAATAGAAATAAAACAATACATAAATTCGTATTCAATTATATTCCACTAAACGATCTTAACCGATACATTGTGAATTCTGCTCCGGATCTTAGTGATATCGTAAAATCTAATACTCTCGAATCAATAAAAGTTCCTGAAAAACAATATACTGATCTTGTTTAAACTCTTGTACAATACTGAACATAATTAAAAGTCTCAAATCTAACGCATCTGGATCTGATTGCGTAAATGCTAGGCTCTTAAAACTTTGTGCTCATATATCAATACCTGTCATTACAGACATAATAAACTTTTCTCTCTGTAGTGGTTCCTATCTAACTGCATTGAAAACGGCTCTCGTTCACACATTGCAAAAAAACAACAACTCATTCTATCTCTCGAAGCGATTATCGGCCGATTAGTATACGTCCAACACTCAAAAGTGATTGAGAAATTAGCTCGAAATAAATAGAAAGTTATTTAATACAAAATAGCATTCTAGACGAAAATCAGTCAGGATTTCGAACTGGTAAAGACACAGGAACGGTTTTACTGACAGTCACTGAAGATATTAGAAAAAAATGTGAACCGCGGTAAAGTAACCATATTAATGCTCCTTAACTTTAGTAAAGCATTTGATTCCGTCGACCATGATATTATTTTAGCTAAATTAAAAAGTATAGGTTTTGCTAATCTAACATTAAAATGGTTCCGTGAATATTTAACTGGCCGCGGACAACTCGTCCAATCCGGTAAATATAAATCAAATGCTCTTAAAACACACAGAAGGGACAGTTTTAGAACTCCTAACATTTCTCATCTATGTAAATGATACAGGAAATTCTTTAAAATATAGTAAATACCATGTGTTTGCTGACGATCTCCAAATTTACCTCAGCGGTCGAACAATGGAATTAAATACTATCGTACAGAAAATAAATCAGGACTTGATATCACTCCACACTTGGGCTTCATCTCAGGGTTTATTGATGAACCCATCAACATCTCAGTGTTTGATGATTGGTTCACGAAATTATGTTAATAGGTTCTCAGAACGAGATCCGCCGAATATTAATGTAAATAGTGTATTACTTCCATGGTGTAAATCAGCGCGTAATCTAGGTATTAATGTGGATAGTAATTTAGGTTGGAAAACGCAAGTTGAAAAAATTATCAAAAAGTTTTTTCCTCTGTGAATACCCTATTGCCTATTGGTAATTTATTACCCACTTCCACGAGAAAATTTCTGGTAAATTCACTAATAATGCTACACTTTGACTACTGTGATTTTATCCTTTCAAATTTAAAATCAATGCTACAACCCAAATTACAAGTTACACAAAATGCATGCCTCCGTTTCATATTAGATATAGGCAAATATGATCACGTATCAGAATATTATTTAAAAGCTGAAATATTCTTTATTCTCTATTACAACTTATATTACGATTAATTCTAAGGAAAAGGAGCGTATCTAACATTCCCAACTCCGCTAATGTCTTAACTTTCTCTCATTCAGTTAACATCATGATTGTGTCACAAATGACACTTAAAATTACGCAAAAATATGTTTCCTTCCTATCCATGTCTTTTTCTCCTGCATAAATTAAAGCTAAAAACTGCATGCCCATATGTAGAACATAAAACTAATTTACTATCCTATAAAGTCGATGATATTTATGATTCTACAGAAAATGCGCAATCAAGTATCAGAATCAAAACCTGACCATGGCAGGGTTACAAAGATACAGAACACGACCACGCCAAGGTTTAAAGCGTACAAGGAATCTATTACACAAAATGAAGAACAATAATACGCATTTTTTTAAATATTAGTATTTTATAATTATTATTTACCAATTAGTATTGTAGGAACTATACAAAGACGTGGCAAAGAAAAATTAAAAAGTAACTAGTGAAAGTTTAGTATACAGATATTTTATAAGATGATTTATTCTGATGGAAGTGGTAACTTGTTTCACTGAAGTCAATTGATTCTTTAATATTATGAAAGCAAAATGCAATAGTATCTCCTATCTACTTATAATTATTTTTATTTTGTAAGATTCCTCGATTTGTTTGTTTTTTCTTTTTTTTTTTTTTTGAAAATACGTGTCACTTTCTAACAAATGGTGGTTGAACCACTAGGACAGTCAATTTTATATTAATCTCAACTGTTGGGCTGATGTTTGATACTTATTATTCTGATTTAACAGACACCATAGGACTATACACAAAAATACAAGTAAGAGAGAGAACATTTCATTCTATATTCGAACATTCGTGAAATTTCGTTCATCTTCCATCATTTTCATTTTATTAAATCTCATTGAATACGAAACAAAATCCCAAATACATCATTTATACACCTCACATAAGACTTGCACTGAAATCCAAGATAAATATTTTTCAGTAGAAATATAGAAAATAAAAATGGTACATAATCATACAAGGAAAATAAATGATAAACTTTTGTGTACGAATAAACTGTATAATTCTGGTAAAATATCTAGTTACTTAGTTTTACATTACAGATCTTACACTTTCATCGCAGATTCTTTTCAGCTCAAAAGAAAGAAATTCAAAAAGGTCTATGAATAAAAATATATTTTTCACTGACACTGTTCACATTTTGTCACCTATAAAAAGTTTTCACTTTCAATCTGTTGCATGTATGCCCTCTCTCCATTAATTTTAGAAGTAGTTAATGTCAATCAGCTTTGGTTTCCATGGGATGTGAATTTTATTCTTCTCAATATCCTCGCCTCTTGTTTTTTGGCTAAATACACAGACAGTCCTTGAATACGGAAACAACCAATTCACTAATACAAAGATAAAAAATATCTGAAATAGAGAAATGCGTCGATATACATATTCATATATAACCTACTAATTCATCAGTACTTTCATACAACGTACAAACAAGAAAATATCACAAGTACTTATCACACATATGTCAATAGAAAGCAGTTATAATAGCTCACATATGTAATGCATGTCAGTATTGCATTATTACAGCACACTTTTATCGATTATATAAGCAAGCTCCAGTCTCGTCCCATATCTTCATGTTTTGGGAAGTTGAACAACTGATTTCCATTGAATTATTCTGCTTTGTCCTTACATTTTGGGATGTTCTTTGAATAAACAGGCAATAAACAGATTACTTTTAAATTGTATAACTCAAACAATTTAATCAATGGAAATAATATTAGTTCTTAAAATATTAGTTAACGAAATTGGTAACTTACCTTTTTCCTTATTTCTTGCTATTGTTTTTCTCAGATTCATCCAGTAATTTTTCTAATGATCAAGGTGACTTCTGCTTTAAAAAATTTACAGGTTTTTATCAATTTTTCTAATTTTGAAAATTTAGTGAATCTCAATAATACGAGTCTCTTACTTCCTAACTTGAGAACATAAAATGATATCGCAATAACTGACTAATGTTCAACGACGTAAATCGCTAGAAAACAATTTTTTTACACACAAATTCGCTGTTTCTTGGTCAGAGGGTAGGCAAAATATGCGGTAATGGAACTGAACGAATCAGTGTATCGGTTAAATAATCAACTCTTGACATAATCAACTCTTTGCAAACCCACCCGCGTGCCTCATTCTGTGTTCATGTCCGAAACTAACGCATGAGAATCATCAGTTCATTTTCTTAAAATTTTTCAAGAGACATGGATCATATACCCGAATTTATTGTTAAATCTTTTCTCGCGTCGTATTAATTTCACTCATAAATATTTTTAATAGTTCTTTATCAGAAGGAGTGTTTCCTAACATATTTATGATAGCTTAATTGAAACCTTTACATTTGAAAGGAAAATTCAAAATTTGAAATTATTGACCAATTTCTCTACTACCCACTTTCTCAAAAATACTTCAAAGATTGTGCTATAAGCGTCTTCTAGATTTTATATCAAAAAATAACATTCTCTCTCACGATGAACATTGTTTTCGGAAATCATTTTCCAATACCAGCGCAATATTTTCTTTCTTAAACAATGTTATCACATCTCTTGAATATGGATAAAATCCTAAGGCTGTTTTTCTTAATTTATCCAAAGCTGTCACTGATCACGAAGTACTCCTTTCAAAATTACATTATTTGAGCATTCGTGTTCTTTTACATCAATGGTTGTCTTCCTATTTCAAAGATAGATATAAACTGGTCGAAATATCTTAAACTAAAAATAAAAATAGTGAATCAAAAATATTTAAATCAAATATACATTACATTGCATTGCATATTTAGACATGCTTTCTATTATAAGTTTACCAACCTTTACTATAATATTTAAAATGACAATGAAGGATATCATTCGTCATTTTTACTATTAATTCAATCTTTCGTTCATCTTGAAAATCTCTAGCAAATTAAAAAAAACAAGAGCTTGTTTTTGTAACATTTTTCTAAGACTCACTCACTTTTTAAAAAAAGGAATAATATAAAATAATGTCGTTATTAGGATAGAATTATTAGAATTTTACAAATATTTATATTCACTTATAGATTATATAATATTCCAATGTAAGCGGTCAAGCGTTAGAGAATTCACTATACGTTCACTAAGCGTTCAAGTTGTATAACAGTTGATCGACAGTATCACTTTTTTAAGAAATTATCTGTACTTTTATCTTTAAAATGAAATTTAGAAGAACCAATTACAGGTCAATAAATTTTTGATTACTCAAATGATAGTGTGAAGTTTAGTGATATATAGTGTAAATGATAGCGTGCAGATGAGTTATTAGTTTGAACCTCATCTTGTCATCCGGATCATTAAATGTTAATCATTTATATTGTGAAGTGACACAACGACGACGGCGGCGATGGGTGACGCGACCACGGGGGTGAGGGATGCGGTGACAGCGTCGAGGAAGGCTGTGACCGTGGTGAGGGAAGAGGTGATGCCGGCGAGGGAGAATGCTCCAGAGACTACATGGAAATTCAGAGCTTTTCGACATCGACGATGGGAATAAATTTCAATACCACTAATAAGGTAAGAGAGGTTGTTGGGCCCGATGATTTATATCTCTCATCTGCAAAGCAGTTCTGCTAAAATTACAATGGGCAACTCACTTAAAACAAAATTCCACAGTGACTAGGAAAATATTTCAATGCGGGAAAGTGAACATAAATGCAATTTGAGAATTTTTATATTTTAATTACACTAAGTGGTCGTTCGAAGGGGAGAACATTGAAGAAACATGGAGAAATTTTAAATTGTTAATCACGGACGCAACAAAACTATTCGTTCCAATCAAAACAATTAAATCGAACTCAGATCCAGAATATTACACCCCAAAAATTAGGAAACTGAAAAGAAAAGCAAGAAGAGTTGGGGTGCAACGCAAGGCGAACGTAACGCTACAAAGTATAATAATAATAATAATAATTTTATTGTCAAAAAAGCAGTACAAACTGCGTGTGACCACATGGAGGAAAATAAACTAATTTACTTTCCGGAAGCAAGCAAGGGACCATCCCATCAATTCCGATCAAGGGTCCTAAGGCAGAGGCGGATTCAAAAATTTCAGCAAAACTTCCTATATGAGATAAAAAGTTAGCTGCGAGTTATAATACTAATAAGTTACAATATGTTTGTAACTTAACGCAAAAAATTTACATGTACAAATTATTATCGAACTATAGATTATTCTGAGTATAGTGTTTAAATATCATAAGAATTGAAATAACACGATTTATTATTGCAATAAACTTGCCCCAAGACAAAGCCTAGAATACCTGTATAAGAAATCCGCCTCTACCCGAAGGAAACCTGGCCAGGATGGGCCAGGAAGTATATTCAAAAGTTTATCTAAAGAATTAAATAAGGAGAAAATCTTAGCTCGAAATAAGTTTCTTAGTGGTATTTTAGGCAGGGAAAAGGAAAGTAAACAGAAGTTTTACAGATATGCCAGAAACCTTAGGGGAAGGAAAGAAGAAGTGCCTTTCTTGAAAGGTTCGGAAAATAACAATTCAAAAGTATACAAACCTGCTAATCTATTCAATAAATACTTCGCTAATAAATTGAAAGCTAATCCATTCAATAAATACTTCGCGTCAGTGTTTATTGATAATTTTGAAACCACAACAATAGAATGTAACTTACAATATAATTCCTTTAGAGTCAGGACGGGTCATAACAGAAAACGTCTAAGAAACCTAAAGAATAAAAACAAGGCAACGTTCTCGGCAGCCTTTACTATTTATAGCATTTATCAACGACTTGTCTGAGAAAATAAGTTCAAATATTAGATTATTGGCGGATGACTGTATAATTTACCGAACAATAAACAATCCGGAAGACAGGATAATATTGCATTGATGAAATCCACAAATGGGTAACTATAAATCAAATTAAAATAAATTAAGAGAAGAGTAAAGCTATATGTTTCACTCGTACCCGCTTAAGGCAAAATTGGTCCTATGAAATCAGTTCATATCCAATACCGGAAGTAAATTCATGAGCAGAAAAATTAAAAGGATTAGGCAAGTTCGAGAAGAATGGAGTGATAGTGGGTAGTGAAGTGAAGTGATACGAGGGAAATAAGTGGTTTAGAAAAGGTGAGAAGGGAAATGTGAAGTGAAGTGCACGAAAGGGGTAAATCGAGTGTTTGGGTCATCAGTGAAATAAAATATACAATAAGTTTTTTTAATATTTATTTTGGTGTTTCAGGGTAAAATGTTTTTATATTTAATACTTTGGGTATCATGTTTAAGGATAACTTAGAGTGGTCTGATTAGGTTAACAGTGTTACACAGGAACACAGTTAACATAATTTCTGAAGTCTCTAAATTTTATTAAACGAATTTTAAAGAAAGGCAATAAGCCGACAACAAAAGAGTTAGCACACAACCCTTGTCAATCCTCTACTGGAATATGCATCGGCTCAGGATGAGATCCTTATAGAAAATATCATGTAGAAAAATTAGAAAAAATGCAGAAAAAACCGATTAAATTCTTAAACATGGGTTATAATGCGAATAATTTCATAAAATAGAACCTCTCCACATTCGTAGAAAAAGAGCTCGACTGGGATGTTTGTTCAGTACACTTAAAAACGAACCAGCGTAGCGGGAAGTCAAAGAGCGTTTAGAAAAACCGAGTAGATTGGGTAGACAAGATCACTTTTTCAAAATTCGTGAAAAGAAACAAAAAACCAGACGTAGGAAAATATTTGTTTCTCAATAGATAATTCAGGGACTGGAACAATTTGCCTGCGGATGTTGTCGGGTTCAGCAAATTCAAAAACGCTCCAAGAAAAGGGGAGCAGACAAATTAAAAGGATTAGGCAAGCTCGGGAAGAATGGAGTGGTAGTGGGTAGTGAAGGGAAGTGATACGAGGGAAATAAGTAGTTTAGAAAAGGTGGGAAAGGAAATGTGAAGTGAAGTGCACGAAAGGGGTAAATCGAGTTAAATAAATCAGTGTGATTTATTTAACAATTTTTTATTTCAGTGCTCTGTGATATGTATTTTAGTATTTTTTGTATTGTGTTTCCCTATGTACTGCCACCGGGTACGTTCTGCCCAACTGCAGTAAATAAATATTCTTCTTCTTCTTCTTCTTCGTATTATTATTATTATTATTATTATTATTATCAGGAATTAGCCGTGATAATTAAAATGATAAATAATGTTTTTAGAACAATGAAACTTTTTTATTATATAATATATATTATTATTATTTATTTAGTCGATTTTTCCCCTTTAGGAGAGCAATTGAACTTGCATTCACGATTTATTTTATCAAATGTTTTTCCTCTTTTCCTCCCAAATTCTCTTCATCCTCTCAAAATGCTCTTTTTTCGTTCATCTGCCCATTTTTTCCTGGTTGCCGCGATGTTCTTTGCTCAAATTTTACATTCTTGATTTTATTCTGGCACTCGGTGCGATCTTCGAGATTTTCTATGTTAATACGTTGTAGATCCCTCTGGACCTCTTTCAGTCATTGTGTGCCACATTTACTTGTAATAATGAAGAGTAGCTACTTTACCGTTGTGGAGTTTTCCATCCAGTAGATGTATGTGTAAAATTTTGCTCGGTGTTTTCTGATTTCTTCTGTTAATGTGTTTGTCTTCTGATAGAGTTCGATCGGAGGTCTTTTCATCCAAATGCCGTTCTTATTGATTAAATACAAAATATGGATTCGGAACTCTAATGCAGATTATCACAATTTTATTTTGACTTCTCAAGTTGAGCATATTCTCGCAGAATTGACATGTACAAATATTTCTCCTCCTCATAGAACAATTAGAGAAACATTACTTTGTGATATTACTGTTACAAATTCTTCTTATTCAATATTTGAAGTGCATTTAACTTTCATAATACAAAGAATTACTACTACTCTTTAAATTTAATAACATAATATTGCAGGTTATGAGCCCTTTAAACAATTTAAACGCAGAAAAAAATAAAACAGTTCATCTAAAATGATTCTTGAAGTTCTTCTCTCTTCTACAAAACAAATACATTACGAAATTCTTTATTTCGATGGGCCGTTCTCTTAGAACAGATACTTGTGCCTCATCGAATTACAAATATTGCAAGTCCCTATCACTTGATGCCGCATCCATTAAATTTCGTCTCACAGAGACAGATACTCACAACCCATAGATCTTCGTCGAAATCGTGTGTACAAATAGCTCGATCGTCATACAGCCTCCTCCGTAATATACGCCTTTGTTGTATTCGCAGCTGATCGCCTCGTACCGCTCGTTCGCCTCTTGCCGGTTGCGGTCTTGACCACGCCACCTGCTTTTGCGGCTCGCTAGCACGCCAGTCCACTGTACGGTACTACTGTTCGCGGCTTCTAGCCCGCGGCGAATTCTCGTATTCAACAGCGTATTGATGCTTCTAACTCACGTCGCGATTTAACTTTCGCGTTATACAGCAGGACATTCGGTGCTTCGCTTGGAGCGATTTTTACGAGACAGAAAATACTACGTACTCGAAAAAATATCTGTCTAACGTAATCTCGATCTACTTCGGAGAATTTACTACGACTCCGAACAACTATGGCTATCTCGGACGATTACAAGTCGCGAAAGGCTCGATAGATGGAGAACCATCTCCCCCGGACGGTTTTGATTGTAGTGAGAACGATACACGGCAAATTGCCTCCATTTCTCCTCTCGTCACCCCACTCTCAATGCTATCTTGATCATGTGCTAAGACAATAGCCAATCGAGTGTTCACAAAAATGTACGCGCGGCTAACTCCCAAAGGGTGTGTTTACATTGCCGTTTAACTCTTGAGAATCTTTTCTGCACATCGCGCAGGGAAGAACGCGCTCCCATCTGGCGCTAAGTTTGAATTTCCTTTCTCCCTGGTTTCTATGTTTTAATTAAATCGGTTTTCGCTGTAATTTTGTTTATATTTATTTTAATAAATCCTCTAACGATTTATGGTCGTTAGAATACACATATATATATATATATATATANACACTATCTTTCAAAGTTCTTTTCACAAACGGAAAATTTTTACGATGCTAATATTCACAAAATTTCAAAAAACAATTCTGCAATAAACGTCCATTATATAATCTAATAAAACAAATAATTAAAGATGACATTTTATGGACAAATTATATATACATATAATTTGTCCATAAAATGTCATCTTTAATTATTTGTTTTATTAGATTATATAATGGACGTTTATTGCAGAATTGTTTTTTGAAATTTTGTGAATATTAGCATCGTAAAAATTTTCCGTTTGTGAAAAGAACTTTGAAAGATAGTGTACAATTTTCTACTTATAAGTTTGTAGAAATATTTTTGGTAGTTCCATAGAACATTTGATAGTTTTACAATCAAATTACATTTTTGAAATATCATTCATTCATTTCTCATTTTTCATCTTTTTTTATTTATATCTTTTATTTTTCATTTATATTCTCACATTAATTGGTCAACCCACATAAATACATAGTTATTAATTTTTCTAGCTAAATACTCCAATACAATGACCATGATTATGATGATGATGATAATAATAATAATAATAATAATAATAATAATAAATAGCTGACAGAGGGAGACCTCTTAACAGAAACTGAGTGTTTTATGGAAGCAAAACGAGACCATGTCATTAGAACTAAAAATTATACGAGTAATAAATATATTAAGACAGATCATGACATTCCAAATGAAATCTGTTGAAAATGTCAAATTACTTTATATTAATATACAGTACATCACTCTATTCTGTAAATTTTTGGCTCAAACAGATCACTCATATCGGCACATTTTAGTAGAAAATATTATCGATCAGAAATTGGCCAATAAATACCAACTTCGTGAAGACAGAGCCGCGTATTACAATTATCAACCAGATATACTTGGATAACAAAACTCATGAACTTTAGTTTGAACAATTAATCCACTACTAGCGTCGACAAAGAACAATAATTGACGAAATTAATAGAACCATGTTATTCATAAGCATTGCAGTGTCAAACACAAAGAACATACAAAATACAAAAAATTTCAAAATACTTCCTTGTCTCTCAAAATGTTCAATGACTGGAAAATGAATCAAGTCCTTGAACTGAAACTTGACTTATTGACCCATGCATTTCTACAAACCAGTATACTTGTAAGTTAAGTAGTAACTCGTAAAAGCACAAACTCATAAAAGTTAAGTAATAAACGTAATCATAATAATTTAAAAATGAATAATATTAGTAAGATTATGTGTGAGATTTAGACAATAAGATTTCCTTATCACTCTGATCATTAACAAAAATTTACAATCAATATTTTAGGAAGTAAAAAGAGGAAAAGGATTTTATTTACATTAAACGCTTGTAAGCAAAGTCCCTGTATGAATGGAATTGTCACATAGACAATCTTAATTCCCAATTAAGCAAATTGTGTTACGCATTCCGAATCTTAGTTAACGCAGTTAGTCCACGTATTTCCCGTTGCGTAAAGTTTGCAAACGTTTACTCCCATTTACGTTACGGCATTACCTTCTGGGGTAATTCCGGTCAGAGTATTCAAACTTTCAGAATTCTGAAGAGGATAGTTCGGATAATTTGTAAATCTCACCCCCGAAACTCTTGTAAACCTTTATTCAACGACTTAAATATCTTAACACTTCCCTGCCTTTATATTTATGAAATGGTCGTGTTTGTTAAGACCGAATTACTGAAGTGCCACCCTTTCTTTATACGAAACAGTCTCGTTCACGAACACAATACTCGCAATAGTAGTAATATTCATCGCCCTAGAGTGTCACCCACTCTTTGCCAAAAAGGACCTTATCATTCGGGAATCGTTCTATATAATTCCCTGTCCAAGAATATAAAAGATATTATGAAATTGAATCTGTTCAAATCAGCGGTTAAAAACTACCTCCTGCACCAGTGCTTCTACACTGTAAAAGAATTTATTGATTTTAATAAAAGTTAAATT
>NNCF01129167.1:341440-513973 GCA_002313205.1 Laupala kohalensis
GAATTTAGTGTTATTTCAATTCTTATGATTTTTAAACACTATACTCAGAATAATCTATAGTTCGATAATAACTTGTACATGTAATTTTTTGCTTAAAATTACAAACATATTGACATAATATATGTATTATTACTCGCAGCTAACTTTTTATCTTATCTAGGAATTTTTGCTGTATTTTTTTTGAATCCGCCTCTGCCTTGGGGCCCTAGATCGGAATTGATGTGATGGTCCCTTGCTTGCTTCCGGAGAGTAAATTCGTTTTTTTTCCTCCACGTGGTCATACGCAGTTTGTACTGTTTTTGACAATAAATTTATTATTATTAATCCTCAAGCGATTGAGTGAAACTCCTATCAGGATGACTTGTGAAAAAACTAAATCACGAACAAAATAAGAAAAAATTTCAGTTGCTATATAGCGTTACGAAAATGTTACGGTCACCATTTCAATTAATCAAACCCCTAACAATGGTGAGATCACTTAAATTACACGAGCGTATAGTAATAAGTAGTGGAAGTTGTGAACCTTCAAACAATTCTTGTTCATAAGGACAAAAAAATAGAAATGTATGAATATTATGAAAATATAGAAGTATCCATTAGGTCGTATCCGTGATCAGAGGTATGCCGAAGGTCATATGCGACTGTCGGGTGACGTTAGTCCGGTGGGGAGACTGCGTCAACAGAAGCCACTCTCTCTTCTGGAGGTATTTAAAGCCCCCCCGGGGGTCGTTGGATGACATTCGTCCTCCGTCCTATTCATCTGAACAGCTTATCATGAAAGTGGTGAGTTCATACTTCTGTACAGTCTGTGTTTTTAGAATCAAATAAAATTAAGTGAGATTTCTCTAGTGGAAATATCATATTAGTGTTATTTCTTCATTGTTTGTAGGATAAATAATGCTATTGAATTGATTGGTTTTGTTCTCCTGTAAAAATAACATTTTTGTTTTTAAAAATGTTTCCAGTTATTTAACCTGTCGCAATATTTTTACTGTTGACTCGTATGTTTAATACATGATTTTTAATACATGTCGTACTAATTGTAATTATATATATATATATATATATATATATATATATATATATATATATATATATATATATATATATATATATATATTATACATAAATTATTTTTATCGATATTTTGCATACTGGGTGATATGTATATTCAGAGTCGTACTCTTCTGTTAAAATTATTTTATTGTCTTTATATTTGTGGTAAAAATTTCCTGGATAAGGAACGTTTTTGTTTTCTTCAGTATGATTTCTCGAGGGTCAATTAATCTTTAACAATTTGTAAAGAAAAGCATCTCTAAAATAAATGCTTTTATGTCATTTTCTTCTTTTGATAAAAAATAACTGTAATTACGATGTTCCGTAATGTAGAAAAAGGATGCTGATAATAGAGAGTATTGAAATTTTATTTAATTAATAAAATAACATCCTAATTTATTTAAATACCCTTTACGCGCAATATTTTTTCCATGAGTTTATCAATTATTCACTAGTAGTTCCCATAATATTCTATTTTAATCATAAAAAACTACTTTTAAATTACTTTTTCTTATTAGCGTTCGGTAGAAAAAGTTAACATTATGAAAAATGATAAAAAACATACACGGGAGAAGTTACTTATACGGAAAGAATGACTATAAAAATAGATTAACTGCGCACTGGTAATATTTCTTTCGTGAATTATACATACGATTTCTACAAATGTGTACAGAGATATCAGATAAAGAAAGTAAAATATATCGGAATGCATAAGGAAAATAATAAATTTATTACCGCTCTGCGTCTGACTTCTTGTTTCGTCATAATGACTTAATTTACTTTTGTTTTCAATTAGTTTCACATAGTTTTCGAGTTTAATTAGTTTCGCATTGTCAGATACGAATGACAGGGTTTCTTTCCACGTAATTATTTGTCACCGAAACTTACTGTCACGTCATTGCACTGTTAAACAGTTTCATGTGCAAGTCAAGGATGGGAAGAAATAAAAATATTTAGTACAAGTTTACCTCGTCATATATTGATGTACCATAAAAATACAACTAAAAATCGATGTTACTGAAACTTATTCAGGTTTCCATTTACCACTTTATATTTTTGTAACTTTTACACAAGGCTAACTAAACAAGTGCTAGTGTTAAGTAGAAAACAATTAAGTGGAATAAAAATTAATGCAATAAATGAAACATTTTTATTTGCCTTTTGATATATAACGTACAATTCTTGCATTCATGTTGCAGGCTCTGGTATTCTTGGCCGTGTGCGCCGTCGCTCTGGCCGCTCCTCGTCCAGATGAAGCACTCAAAACGTTCATCCCCATCCTGCAACGTTCCGACGTTCGTGATGACGCTGGACAGTTCTCTCTCTCTTACGTCTCCGCCGATGGCACCGTCGTCCAAGAACATGGTGTTCTGAAGGAAAACAATGAGAGAGACGGCCACGTCCTGGTGAAGAAGGGATCCTACTCTTATTACGGTACTGACGGCTCCCGCTACGACATCTCGTACATCGCTGACGACACTGGATTCCACCCCACTGGCAAACACATCCCTGTGCCCGTCGTCGACACCGCCCGGGTCTAAATTAATTCTAAGATTTCTGTCTAGTCTGTAAATTTAATAAACTCTAATTCTTAAACATTTCTTTGCACGTTCTTCTTGGTATCCTTTAGTTTAAGAAATAGGTTCAACTTCATGCACTTCTGTCTCGTTTTACGTTACATAAAATATTTACAACAGACTTGGAAATTATCGTTTTCCGAGCATTAGGTGGCAAGTGTATGTTACGAGCTGTCGCAAACTTCCGACCTGAGAATAGTGATATTATATATTGAGGTCGCACGTATACGTGATCATAACATATATGAAGATTTTCTGTGATGCAAGTTATTATAACTATGTTTGACTCATTTTATTCTAATTACACAATTACGATAAAACCAAAAAAAATGATATTTCGAAAGAAAAAAAAGAATATCACCGCGAAATGTAATTACATCAATTCATTTTTATTATGTTTATTATGCAGCATTCAGTAAAGTAAATATTCAGTATAATGTTGATCGTGTCCGGGAAATAAGTCTGAATCATTCGTTTTGGACTCCGAACATTAATTCCCCACACTTTTCACACATATGCGTGCTTCACGTGTGAGCGTATGGGCATATACTTGCCACGATATGAACTAGAGACTCTCCAAGTATTTGTGCGAGATGTTAATATTAAACCCATTGTTTCAATTTGGTATAGATAAAAAAAACACATTTACAGACAAAAAACTGAGGTGATGAATCAGTTAGTTCGCGAAATGTAGTGACATTTCACCTCATTTTACTCCCATAAAATACAATTTTCAATAAAGCATTTCTACGAGGTACATTAAACCAACATTCTCTCAAAATTTAAAATCTTTATTTTTTTTAAGCTTGTGTAAGTTGGTTAGTAAGGCTGGACAATATCACATATACCTAGCTCTTATCCGAGAGTTCGGCTGCTATGATTTAGAGCTTTTAAAATGTTTTTTATCAAATTGACATTGAAAATATTGTTGTATAGTATCACCAATCCTTATTATTATTATTATTATTATTATTGTTGTTGTATCTGTTATTCATGCGAAAGCGGTTTTGCTGATGTAGTCAGCATCTTCAGGATATTTCCTTTTGTTTCACCTCTTCGATTCACTTGAAATTTCATTTTACGCGTGTACTCAAAACAAGGGACTCGAAAAGTTTCACAGGTTCTGTCTCTTTATTATACTCATATTTTTGTCCCCTTACTCCATCTTGCACAGATTGACTTCGATGTGAGTACCTTGTTTCGTTAAATAGGAACTTACGTCAAATTACAATTAAATAAAGCATATCTAGTTTAACCTACTTCTATTTACCGAAGTGAAACTTTGCAATCTTCTATACGAAAAATTCTGATAACAATACAATATGTATTATATTAAGATTTATATAATTATCGAAACCTGTTTGACCTAGTGTGGTCCATTGTGTATTTGAGGCAGAAGCATGTTGCTTAAAACCAAAATGGTTCTTAAATCGCACAATAGTCAAAAATGAATAAAAATATAGCCGAGATAAGCTGATGTGCAACATTAATGGTCTAAATAGGTACACAAATATAATTGGACTGAGAAAGTTAACCAAAATGAAGAAAATTTGAGATTTTTGAAAGTCCTGGATGGAAATCGATAACCTCGATTGCGTAAGTTTACTGTTCAGATCGGTATGTTCAATGTGAGATGTTATTTTTTCCTTGATTAAGCTCTCGCAAAACCGATACTAAGGTTTTATCTAGGTTATAAAATAGAAACATAGCGGCGATGTACCTTAGGAAATTTTCTGAGGCGCTACCACAACTCCGTAATTTCATTGTCCAGAAACCTATGGAACACGTGATCGGAGTGACCAGAAAAAGAATTTGCAAACTGTCCACTAATCCAATTCACTCTCAGTCTTGGTGTGAAGACACACGTGCCTCTCGTGAATTCGACACAAAAAAGTATAAAATAACTATTAATTCTGTAAAAGAATTTTCTACTGACAGTATTGCAACAATGTTACGGGATTATTTTATAGAATATATTTGTAACTAACCATTCTCAAAAAAACCTGGAAGGTCATTTAATATGGTTTACTAAATTTTTAAAGTCGAGAGCTGGTGAACACCGGATATCAATTTGTTTGTTTAGAGAATATCAATAGAATGGCGCCAATATACAATTTATGCCATCAAATGGCCGTCTCGCACTTCTCACGTTCTCGATATTTCCTAATTTTCTCAGAGCATTGGATTTGTTACGTTTGAATAATTTAGTATAAAGTATTGCGTTTATATAAAATTTGGTCGTGAACCTTTGACGGAATTGTCCATTTATAGGAACACCCTTCCACCAGTCCTATCCCACCCTACCTATCCATTTATTAACTACTATTCAGTTCAATAAAGTTTGCTTTTGGTGTCAAAACCTTCTGTACGAAAAATAAAAAAGCTATCTCATAAGGTATCAAAAAGAAGATAATAAAATAAAGATTGTTATATGCATCCAGTTTTCAGAATTTATTTAATAAAAACGTTTCTGATTTTTTTCTGTGGTATATTGGTTTTAACACCAAATGAATTCTTGTTTAAAATTTAATTTCATTCAAGGATAGTATTAGCAATAAAGTATTTAATTTTTCTTTTATCCTGTATAAACAATTCCTTTTTCTTCACAGTCATATTTAACCTAATTTCAGTGTTTTGACGTGCGGTAACACATTCACTTCTAATGCCAATTTTAACGGGAAATGTATTTGAAACGCACCTGAGACAGAATAATCAGGATCCTTGGAATCTTTTTGTCCGTCAGAAATTCCACTAAGTACAGTTGCGTTTTTTTATTTAAATAATATAATTTTTAATTGAAATCATTCACCATATCAATTATGCTAGTTTATATAGCTAAAGATAAATTTCCAGCAATTTTCATAAATACCTACTGAATCAATTATTTGATGTCACGTAGAATAATGACAAAAGTTTTCGTCAAACTGGATTTTCCAGTCATTCTGAGATTGCAATCTCCCTTCTCAAATTGCGAGTAACTGTGTAGCTAAATCCCCGACAGAAACTTTGTTATGAACATTGTTGGTACTCGACTTAAATTTAGTCATATTGCCACCAGAGGTGAAGTTTCAATTTACAACTTAATCTCATCTGCTGGAGTCCCATTCAGTATTGTAATTATATAATAATTCTCAGGTTAAATTAATTAAAACAAAGATCAACACGAGTCGATGTATTTGAAACCTAACAGAAGTAGCGTTGACGCAAGTATTTTCAGTGGGGTGAGATAAGACTATGAAAGGAACCATAAATTTGAGAGGCTGAGAGAAGGGACAGATAAACACAAAGTATGTTTTGAAAGGGAAGGTCTTCGTTAGAAAGCAGACTGCGTATATTAAAAGTACATTCACTCAAGGGACCACGGCGGTTGCGTAGTTAAGACCGAAATGTATGGGTTCGGCCCAATAAAAGTAAACAACGGTTTAACCGTCGGCGTGCGTTGCTGATGACACGCGAGTCATATCCGCTTATGGCACCTCCCATATATTAGTCAATATCTACATCCTGCGTCAACCGCACTTGTAAATAACTCTTGCTTTTCACTTCGTGCACATCCAAAGTTCAAACCAACATGCGGTCGTCGTATGACACGTGATGCTCTGTCCACGCCTATCCAAGGTTCAGACAGAAAGGTTATAAATAAGAGAACAAAACGATTCTCGCCAGTATTCTGTCTCTAGCATTCCGCTAGTATTCTGCGTAAGCATCACCATCAGCTTAGCTGCCTTAGTAGCAGTATACAGTAGCAGTTACTCATCAGAGTTTGTAACGAGTAAATCAGTTACACATTCTATAACTTGTAAAGGCAACTACCATTGTTCGCCAATATAAGAAATAAATGCTTTTTGAAAACTGATATCAACTGTACAAATTCATAATTCGCGTTTGAAAGTGTGGGCGGTAAGATAAGATAAAGAGAGGGACAAACATGCCTCGTCCGAAAGAAGCGTTGCTGCAGTGAAAAGATGATTGAATGTTAGCTAACGAATTTCTTTAAAGAGCAACATCAGGAGTGGCTGGGAAAGTGCACTCGTCGTGGGACAGGGTGTTGCTAGTCTCCCATCGGGCGCCTCCCCTGGTACCGGGGAAATTAAATACCCGGGGCAGACCAATACTAAAACCAAAACCTATGAAACGTCTGCAGTGGAGACCACGGGCTACTTGGTCAGCGTCTGTTCACCAGGTGGGTGCGTCTGCCTTTCTTACCCCAGGAACTGACAATCACTGGTCTTAATCATTCTGTGGAAACACTGGGCAAAATATTTTGATTACAAGCTACCATGATTCGTGATAGTAAAGACAGAAATACCCCAGGTGGTAACCAATCTACCCATCGACAAATGGCAACCGGGCATTCGGATTCTGGGGGTTCCGGGCAATCACGATCGGAGTTCTCTGGCAAACTTCCAACTAAGACTCCCACATACATTGGCACCTTCAACATTAATACTTTAATTCAGCCTGGAAAACTACACAAAATAGTGACAGAATTAGACCGACAAAAAATACAAATCCTGGCTCTCCAAGAAACTAGATTCACCGATGAAGACACAATAGACTATGGAAATTACCGCATCTTCAAAAGTAAAACAGATAAGCGAGTCGCCAATAGCGCTCCTCATCTGGGTATGGCCTTTATTATAAACAAAAATATAGTTAATTCAATCAGAGAAGTTTCACCGTTAAATAACCGCCTCATGATCATGCGGATTAAGTGCTAACAAGAAGTATAACCTGATTAATGATCACGCGTCCATTAATGCAAATAACAAAAAAAACGCAGAAAAACAGAAAGATTCTGCACCAAACTTGAAAATATTATGGCAAAAATCCTCCTAAAAGACACCAAAAGTTTGCTTGGAGATTTCAATGCACAAATCGGCAAGTGAAAAACACACACCAGAAAACTGTAGGCAAGTATCCAGCTCACAAGTTCACCAATAAAAACGGATTGAGACTTATTGAACTATGCCAACAAAACAACTTAAAAATCATATCAACCTCATTGAGAAAAAAAAGACATGGAATTCTAATACATAAAAGATTGGTAATACCAGATCGATCATATAGCCATATCCTACATTGTACAGAAAGAAATACATGATGTTTAAGTCCGAAGAGGAGCAAACAAAGACTCATTTCAATATTTAACAAGAATAAAAGTGAAATTCAAACCAAAAGAAATCCACCATAAGAAAACACACCTATTAGTATTCGACACAAAAAGTATCAGAGAAACGAACCTTACGAAAGAAGATTACAAAAAAGAACGGGATGACCCTTGGGAAAAATTTCATACCAAAATCATAAAAAAGGCTAAAGAACTAATTCCATTGAAAAAGAAAACGAAGCACCCGTGGTGGGATTCAGAAAGTGAAAAACCACTACAAGAACGAAAGGAAACCTTCCAGAAGTATAATAGTAACAAAACACCACAAAATAAACAAATTTTACGAAATCAGAAGACAAGTGACAAAAACTATCAGACTAATCAAGAGTAAATACCTAAAGGAACAATTGGATTCCATTGAAGGGAACTTTCTTAACTACAACACTAGAGACTTGTATAGAACTTTTGCAGGTAGAATCTGTGGATACATCCCTCAAAACTTATGCTTTAAAAAAACAAATGGAAAGCTCGCACTCACCAACCAGGAAAATTGTCGGGAACTGGCACGTTACTTTTCCGATCTTCTCTACAGTCCTGAACCACCTTCAAAATTTCCTCAAGAAACCTCCACATATACTCACCCAGAATATCCACCACCTACATCAGAAGAAGTCCACGAGCATATTTTCAGACTAAAAAATAATAGGGCATCCGGGGAAGACAATATCACTGGAGAAATATTAAAGAACCTTGGACCAAATTCCCTCAAAGAACTCACACAAATCATCTGAGAAATTTGGGAGACAGAAAAATTACCCGAAGAATGGAAATGCGCCTTCATTCATCCATTACACAAGAGAGGAGACAAGACGGGCGTGAACAACTATCGAGGAATCTCCCTTCTTCAAGTCGCATACAAAGTTTTCTCAGCCTGTCTTCTTCAAAGAGCACATGAACAGCTTGAACACAAAATTGGAGAGTACCAAGGCGGTTTCCGTCCCGGTCGATCATGCACAGAACAAATTTTGAATCTAAAATCAACTTGAAAATACAAAGCAGACAGAAACAACTCGATCATTTGTTCTTTTGTTGATTTCAAAAAACCATACGACTCTGTAGACAGACAATCCCTCAACATCCTCGAAGAACAAGGACTCGATCGGAAAACTCTGAACCTAATCAAACGAACACTCACAGACACAACATCCAAAGTGAAATTCATGGGTGAATTATCAGAATCGTTTGTGATCAAAATTGGCGTACGACAGGGTGATGGACTATCTCCACTACATTTCACCTCATTTTGGACAAAGTCATCCGATAGTGGGAAAAGGAACTGAAAAATCAAAAATGTAGGAAACACATACAACTAGGACGACCTAAAGATGACATCAAAATTTCATGCTTAGCCTATGCCGACGACCTGGCCACATTAACAAGCGATGAGACCATAGCAATCAAACAAATAGAAACTCTTAAAGAATGCGCTGAAAGAGTTGGCTTACAAATCTCCTTCCAAAAAACTAAATTCATCTGCTCAAAGTTAGACATTCAAACGTTAACCACAAAATATGGACAAATCGACAGAGTTCCATACTTCAGGTACCTAGGCGAGATTCTTGAGTCTACTGGGGGAGAGAAAAATAAAGAGAGCCTCTTACAAAAAATCAAGAGGGCCTACGGAAGAACTCACAACATTTACAAAAAAATGCCTGTCCACACATGCAAAAGTTAGACACTAAAACGCAGTGTTCAAACCTGTATGCCAGCGAAACCCTCACACTCCACAGGAAAGGTGATATGGAAAACATCCTGAGAGATGAAAAAACCTTATGAGAATAATTCTCGACCCAAAAAGAACAGAAGATGGCTACAGGATACAATCCAGAAAAACAACAGAAAAATTATCCAACCTCGCGGCAGATATCCAGAAAAGAAGATTAAGATTTTATGGACATATCCACAGACTTCCAGCAAAACGACTCACCCACAAAATCTTAACATATATAGAACGACTGAAAACTGTACCCTGGATCCAACAAGTCAAAATAGATCTAGAAAGAGTTCAGATAAATTCCCCGGAAGTTTTAGACTGAAACACGTACAAAGGAAACATTGATAGATGGGAAGTGCAGTCGGAGAGCGACATTATGAAGAAACCAGAGACAAAATGGACAGAAGAAAGAAAGAGAATTCATGGAGAAAAAATGAGAGAAAAAAATGAATCGTAAAAGCTTTGCGTGATCCTACAGGGTTCAATCGCACATAATAATAATAATAATAATAATAATAATAATAATAATAATAATAAATACATGCTCAAAACACTTATTACGGGGTTAGCTATTTTATTTTATAAAAATTTGTGAAAATATATCTGTTACTTGAAGTCATCAATCGCACTAAATGAAAAACCGCGCTCTTGTGGTTACGTACGGGCATTACAAGTCAAAATCAGTGCAGACTCTCAAAATAGAGATTATCTATTTGTTCCTAAAACATGTGAGAGAAACATGCCGCCTTAGACAGTGCCATGTTGCCAGGATCCAAGTTCCAGCCGCTCCCGTACGATGTTTCTTTCTGTATGTGCTGGCTACACATCGGTCATACTGTCTATACCTCGCGCCTTGTCTCATGTGCCCGCAAAACAAATGTGTATTGTGGGTAGCCTTTGCACTTCTAACAATGCCATTCTCTTCAGGCAAAAAATTCTGTCTCACATTTCACATCGTCAGGTGTCAAATGATTCCACACTTTCTCTTCACTATGCTAATGACGTGATTTTTATCCTGATGCACTAATCATTTATGAAAAGTTATTGCATTCTAGTACCTGACAAACAGTTGACTTCTATGGCCCTTGGCTTTATTATATTCATGGTGAGTTATACAAAGTTGACTTATTGTTATCTTTTGCCGACAACTCTTGTCGTGTCCCCTATTTTTACATACACTTTTTAGACGTCGTCGTAAAAATGCTATTTTTTATTTGCGAATTTGACAGATTCCTAGTAACAGTAGGTACAAACCATATGTCTGTGTTATCTTCTTTCTGCTGATAAAATTATTTTTACTGAAAGCTGTAATTTAAAACATGATTTTTTTAATTAGATGGTTTTATAACAAACTACTACAACAGTCATTTGCAGATGGGTTTATCTACTATTTAAATGAGCAAATTGATTGTGTGGTCATACCCCAAAAAGTTGATTCCACTATTAGTATGTGTAGCAGTAGACTAATTAAAAATCCAAGACAACTAGATTCAAATCAATGGTCTATATAGGTGCCATCATCTTGGAGGAATGATTTATAGATAACGAGTACATACTTATATTTGAATAAGAATGTAAGAAATATTGGATATTTGGTGATTTAAACATCAACTTTCAGACAAATGATCGAGGTATAATCAAATATACAAGGGAATTACTCGACCCTGTGATAATGTTGGTTCATGCATCGATAATAGTTTTGTTAAAAGTAATTTAAATTTTGAATTCAGTCCAATTGAATATATCTACGAATTTAATTCTTGACATCCTCTATTTATTGGTACTGATGAGCTTGGTCCTCTAAATGTACACTGTAAGAAAAACCCTAATATTTTCATAAGCTACGAGAGACTATCCCGAGTCAGTGATTACACAAAGTGGTCCTCGGTACTGTTTGAGAATATGATTATGGAGTGTATCACGGTCTCAACAAGGAAGTACCAAAATCGTAAAGTCGTTTCAATAAATTCATGGATCACACAAGGAATAATTATGTCTGACAAAGTATTTTCACTTAAATTAATAGCATCTAGATACAGATAATGTAGAAGATGAATATGAAAAAATGACAAAATCCCTGATAATATGAAAAATTTAGTGAAGCAGCTTGATGATAAAGATAGATAGATGATGATAGATGTTGATAAAGTTAGATGTGATCCAAAGAAACTATGTACTTTTATTAATTTTCTTAACTTGGAAGGAACAGTAAAAATAACAAGGATATAGCTAGTGTTGTAGTAAATCAAATTAATTATACTTAGCATGAACATATTTCAAATGTTTTAACAGTTATTTTAGCGCCATTCGCAAAGAGATGGCTAAAAATATTCTCAAAAGCAATGATAATTTCAATCATACGGATCTAATTGAAAAGAGTATTATCTTTCTATCGAAAAATCCAATTATTCAATACTATTAAATTTTTGAAAAATAAAAGTAAGATTATGGATGAAATCTCGACATTAGTTTTAAAAAAGGTTGCTCCCAGAATTATGCTCCGATTGAAACACAACTTCAACCCATGTATGGATAGTGGTATCTCACTAGAAGCATTGAAAATAGCATTGATAGTATTGAAGTTTTGTACAGGAAAATCATAATAATTATGGGTTAATTTCTTTTTTATCTTCCATTGTCAATATCATTATGAAAATAATAGACTATTCTTGAGGAATTTATTAATAATAGATGTTAGTAGATGAGAAACAGCTTGGCTTCTTTAAAAATACAAGAGTACAAAATGTGTTTTAGCTTGCATTACTAATATGACTTATGGTGAAATTAATGATGGGAAAGTTGTAATTGGTTCTTTTAAATGTTTGAAAAAAGCATTTGACAATATAGATTACGAAATACTCTTAAAGAAAATGGACAGTTTCAGCATGAGAGGAACTGCGAATAATTTGATAAAAGTCATCTGACGGAGAGGCAACACAAGGTCAAAATTGGAAATTATCTTATCAGCCAAGTGATTTTGTAATTCCTTAAGGATCAATCCTCGGTTCCACTTCTATTTATTATTTTTCTCATTTTGAAGTTATACCTTTGTATAATTGCATCTTCAGATGACACCATAGTGTTGAGTATTGAGGATAATTAGACTACAATTAGAAAAAAGTACGAATGATTATCTATCATTACTGAAATAAATGGTTAATAAATTATGTTATCGCTAATGTCACAAAAACGTGTATGTAACATTTTGTTATTATAGTGGTAGTTTGCCTGCTGCTTTGAATATTAAAATCCAGAGTGACGAGATTCAAACACTTGAATACTTAGGAGTAATTTCTTATTGTATGTTAGGAACATGCTCAAACTGTTATTAAAACAACACAATATTTCTTATTATGTTTTAGAAGTTGAAGCTTCTGGAGAAAATTATTTTACATACAACGTACTACGCTTTATTTTTAACAATGGCTATATTGTATGTGGAGGTGCATAAATGAACATATTTCCTCCACTTTATAATCTTCAACGAAAGATCATTTATAGATTGAATCATCAATATGTAAAAAAGTAGTGAATTCAGTGCTATTAATCTTAACAATGATATACCAGACAAACTAAAACAAAAGAAATTAAGTGTACTCTCTATTTTAAAAATGTTTATGAATTAGAAAAAATTACGCAGGAGACCGAGGAGTTTTGACATAAATGTAAGTTGACATAACTCGACATTTCTCGACAATTATTGGCAACAGAAGTATAACAGCGCAGTTTTTTTTTCACATACACTAACTTGTCAGTAGCAGATTTTCTACACACACTAACTTGTCAGTACATACCGAAACTCTGACGAAAGGATGTGATGCTATTGCATCTCAACTCAAAAACTGACGAAAAGTATGGTCTTAACATTGCATCTCAACACAAAATTTGACGAAAAGTATGTCGCACCGTTTTGCGGATGCAATAGTGGCGATTGTCATCCGCACCTAGACATTATTTTTTGGGCAAGACACACTCGGCTATTTTTTTGGACGCTTCGCAAGTGCCATTACTATTTTGTGCGATTCTTCTCAATTAAAGTGTAGTTTGCCATGTGCGCGAGTCGTGTTACCCCCGCTCTCGAAACGTAACGCGACAATTTAAACTGTGTTCATTTGTGGTGACGATAGTTCATAGCACAGTTTTACGCTAAGTAACCCTTGAGAAGGACGTGTTTGTTAATGACCTTCACATTTCGTACGACATTATATGGTTCAAAGGAGTATCTTGGGCGTTTTTTTTTTTGAACTGATTGTCGAAAAAACAGGATATAATACGTTTTGTATTTTGAGAAGTGAGATGAATTAAATTAAAAACCTAGGTGAATCTGTAGGTTTTAAACTGTTTGTGTTCTGAACTTTTAAGTGTTAGGTCTTTAGAAATTAATGTTAGAAAACCAAAATATACCGGGATCTAGCGATGAGTAATTTTTTCGCCAAGGTAATAATATGTTTATGTGTTTATAACTGGTTTGTTCGTCCATGTAATGGTTACTTAATAAGAGTAAATATTTTTGAATGGCTGTTTGCTAAGGAATGTTTTAATATGGTTTTAGGAACGACATATTTCTATTCATGGGGGAATGACATGTTTAGATGATTATTTATTTAAGTGTAAACTAAAAAAAATGAATTACTGTCGTATATATTTATTAAAGATAATTTTTGGAGTTATACAACACTTGAGTAATATCCAATTGGTTATGGAGTTATTACACGGTGGATGGTTACTAGAGAGTTTTTTTCCTTCTATTACTTCGTTTCTGTTAATTGAAGTTGTTTAATTAAAATAGTACGGTGTGTGGAATGCGATTTGGAAGTAGAAAAAATGTTGTTCTTTTGCCATTATTGTAAGAGATATATAAATTTCAAATGATCTCACTTCATGACATATCTTTAAACGTGCGGGAAGAAGAAAAAAACCGTTTTTACTGTGTCAGGAATGCAGAATGCAAGATCAGCAACACGGACTGTCGCATCAAATGTTGCAAAGTTAATAGACTGATTATGTGGATTGTGAGTCGTTGAATGACTAATTTGGAGAATGTAAGCAAAAAACTTGATATCCAAAGCGTCAATATAAAATATATTAAGGAATCTATAACATTTCTATTTTACCAATATCATATTGATGCGATAATAAACGAAATACAAAAAATAAACTTTTTATGGAAATTGTGAAAAAAATGACGCAAAGAAGTGAGAAATGTTTTTTTTTTTTGCTTGGGGGTAAATTAACTGGAGCAAAACGACCTCAGCATGAGGTCGTTCAAAAGCTGGTTATAAAAATGAGATGAACATAGAAGATATTTGTACAATTATTGATCATACAGGTGCAAAATTAATAAATTTGAACGACCTAAAAGCATCAAAGAAAACAAAAGAAAATAAATATTATACATTTGTTAACTTTAACGACTAGATAATTCGAAACAAGGTTCTTTAAAATTCTAAAGACAAGGGATTAAAGTTAAAAATCAAATATTCTATTTTTACGAAATTTTATTTAATTTTATGGGAAATCTATTTTTGAAATTAAGATTAAATGTAAAGAAAGAAATTTTAAATTTATATGGATAAACCAGGTAAAGTTTTCTAAGGAGGGAGCTGAAGACTAACCACATTTGAATTACGAATGAATGTGATTAATTAAAATAATGATATTTCTGAGAAAGTAATTTTTTCTAATAAAAATGGATATAGAAGAAGTAGGAAAGGTGTAAATAGAACAGAAACCAAATTTCATTTGCTTTTAGGCAGTTGAAAATAATATAAGTAAAGAATAGAAAACGTTAATATTATACATTTAAATAATGGCTCATTAAATAAAATTAGAACATGTTTAATAACAAAACCAAAAACGCGTTTAAAACGTATATGTAATTATAACTGAAATAAATGTGGAATGTTGAGAAACAATTGGGGAATATAAATTGCATACTTTTCACAGATCTGGTAGAAGAGGGGGGGAAAATGATTTATCCGGAGAATTTGAAAACAGCGACCCTTAAACTAACTTTTAAAGCGAAACATTTTCTTACCATAATTATTTCAGACGGTTTTCAATTATGAACTCAATGAGGAGGATTTTTGAAACTACAAAAATATTTCATCAAATGTTAGTTTACAAATTATTAAGATAAAATAATTGCGCCAAAAAATCTAAACTACAAATTAAAACTACGCTAAAACGCATTATGAACTGAATGTTTTTCTTTGTAAACTCTATCAAAGACAGGTTGTAACGCGCTAATTTCCTATCCGTGTCTAGGTATTTGCTTATGTCAAAATACCACATGTTAAAAAGCCCAGAAATCAGGAATAACAAAAATTACGTGCCGTATCGTACAGAAAAATCGATAATTGCGTATTTTAACTACCTATTTCCTGCTCCCGGAAATAGTGACCGAAATTTTGACATGTAATATATAAAATATGTATTTTTGAAAAGAATTAGACAAGTTATGAAATCAGGTATAACTAATGTAAACGACCTAATGGAAAACTGCACAATTTACCCTGATTTTAACCTGACATTTGCTTCATAATTTTGTCGTGGTCTTCCCTACGATTTCGGGAATACGAGTTATCTTGCCCTTTATCGGATATGTCCTGGCAGTAACTCGAAGAGCAGTCTATAATTATTATAGAGAAATCCGTGTACATTGCTTTTCGCGTACAAAACCGTGGGTTCAATGGAATTAGCGGCTTGCTGTCTTCACACTGTGACTGGATCTGCTAATGGGGCGGGATTTTCTCACTTTCCACGAAAATAACTCCATCGCCCTTTCGACGTACAGTACATTACCCTACGTTGTTGTGGAAATCCGAAAGGTGTGCTCCGGATTAGTTGACAAATGTTTTCAGAATAGCTTTTTATTTCCCTTCTTTCACCCCGCGCCCTTTCGACTCGGAAGCCACTATGGGAGTTATGTAGTGCGAGTTATACATACATCAATAGGTAGAACACAAATTCAGTCGATGCGGATATAACACCTTAAGTCGAGGAACTCTGCAACGGGTTCCCTCTGGAATCCTTAGTGGGCTCTACCTCCGACACTGTTTCCCTCTTTCGTCCGTCCTTTGAGGAGAGGCGACGGTCCGCATGGACACCTCGGTGTTGATGGCGTCACCGGAACAAAGGAACGTCGCAAACGGAAGCATTGCGAGCACTGTCACTTGTGAACCCAGAGGCGGAGTCAGCCGTGCGCAGCAAAGAGAATGCATACGAAATCTCAGTTTCAAAAACGTAAAGCATGAAAAAACATGAGGATTCTTCCCTAAACACGCGCGCTACAGAAAGCTTTAGAAAAGAGAATGAATTCAAAGTAGTCGTGTTTAACAACATGCAAACAGAAATATTTATTTACAAACCAGTGATACTTATTTAGTTTTATTTACGTGGAGAAGAAAGTACGACAGAAAGTTATAGGCGAAATTTAAGAAAGAAAATTTTCCACAAAATATAAACATAGGGTTGAATATGTTCTCTTTATACCATCTATTATGAAAGTAGGGTACATATTTGCTGATCTCGTAGGTGATTCTATCGATATCTCTAATCACACATGTAAAGTAAAGAACAAACGTTGTTACTTCTTGACCGCTACTATTGTATTCCTGAGGAGAGGTCAGTTGTCATGAATAACTTCTCGACAAAGCGCCCGTCCCCAGGGTCAGTTATTTATGTACAGCAACCACACTCGATCATCATAAGTTTCTATCCAGTTTACATTACTGTCAGATCACTTTCACACACTGTGACAGACCAATAATGATGATCTAAGGTGATATATATACATAAATAATTAACCTTGAAGAAAGGCACAATGTGCGAAACATCGATAATTTATTCATGATAGTGCTGAGTGATTAAAGTTACCTGCTGAGTTAACTTTACTGACGAAAATATTTAAACGCTATTTCAAATATGAATTGAACTATCACCACATGCCAGAAATTTCAAATGATTAGACACTTAAAACAAATTAATCGTCGATATGAGGAACTTTAAAATATAGTGCCAATATTGATGTTTCAGTAGGTGCGGAGTCTGGGTTCACGCAGAATACCCCTGCATAGCAATTACATACAGTCCCTTCATGAATGCACCGACAAGAAGGTGGTTCCGACAAATTGTGAATAAAACTAAAATATTTTCTTCGTAATATTTTAGGAGAAAAATTAATATGAAGAAAAAAGTAATTGCAGTAGCCTTATAATTGTGTCAGAGAGAAGGCGGTATGAAGACGAAAGCAAAAAAGTTAACTGTGAAAATGTAAACAAAGAAGTCTCTGAAGAACGTAACTGTTAGGAAACTTCTAGGAGTTGGGAAGTGATTTAGCCTGTACAATAAGACAACAATTTCGTTTGTTGAAATTGGGGACAACATTCTCGGAAAACATTTGAGATTTGTTAAAAGTAACCTCACGTTCATTTGGATTCTGAGAGGAATGTATGCAAATTACACCCAGTGAAAATTGCCGTCACATAAAAATGTGTAAAAATCCCCCAATTTCCAAACGACTACTGGTTTCTCATGTATCATGACCTACGCTAATGGATGACCACTTGAACAAAGCTATTTTCAATTTAACGTAACGTGGAGGAAAATCAATGCCTGTATTGAGTTAATGGGAGTCAGTATGTTTGAAAAAATATTTAGAAATGTATACTAGTAAAACATGTTTGTCAATATTTAGACTAAACGTTTATTAAACGTTGATCTTTTTCATCAGTTACTATCCCCTTATCGTTTTATCTTATCATTTATAACTTGTAATCTTCAACGATCTCTGAGTACTCGTCTAATAGTTTTCATAAGTTAATATCCCAAGAATTATTGGATAACTGTGTATAATTCTTTAGAGATATTGACACATCAACGTCTATTGTAAACCTGATTGACATCATTCCTCAGAAAGAAATAGCAATTCTAATATGAAACTTCTTTCTATTTGGGTACTTACAAATGATAAATCCTCTGATTTATTTGAAATCATGATCATTATAATAAAATGGCAAGCAAAACATTTTTTAAAGCATTTTAGAGTGTTTAAACCACAATAAAAATTGTTTCACTGTGACCATTCACTCAATTACGTGGAAAATTAGAATTTTATGCTTATTCGGCACACTATACCACATTAAAAATATAAAATCAGCCCGAGTCTTCCTCATACGAAAAACGTTGTTTTGCGAATAACATCTTTTTGGTTGTACATACCTAGGAGATTATCACGTCTGGAGCCTGGTTGGGGCTAAAATCCAAAGAACATTTGGGCGTACAACCCAGCAGCGAACTTACAAAGGAGAATCACATCTGTTGACTGAAATTATTTAACAAACTACAAGCAAGCAAAATATTCAGCGTACTTACAAACAAACAATAAACTCTCTTTGCAACTTCCATTCAAATGTTTTCGAGGAGGAAAAACAATAGTGAAATAAAATTCTCTAGAAATTTTCTTTTTCATAAAGAAGTGTTCCACATTCACTAGAAATACAAACCTTAAAAGGATCTTTAAGCACAGTAAAAAGAATGTCGACATGGGTTTTAGGTCTATTTTCTCTCTCTCAAAGCAAACATTACAAAAGCGATGAGCTTCCATTAAAATTGTTTCCGAGCGTTGAAAAAAGACCATTGTAAAACCTTCTCCATTTGCACTGTGACGACATATTGCGTCACCTCGGAGGTGGGACACTTACTACGGAACCGAAGTTTTACATCCGGTTCATCCATACATCCTTGTAGACATATTATACTTTCATGAAAATTTTCAACAATTTTCTAGTAACATTAAAAAAGAAATGATAGAAATCTTATCAAATGGAGAATAAACAAATCTTGAAACATTTATTCTAGTTTCATTTCATTTTTCCATGCAATAATTTGTTTGAATATTTATCACATATGAAATTTGAAACTAGTACGTTTTAACATAATTAATTTTATTAATTCCCATACAATTTCTTGAGCACATATTCATTGTAGACTGTGGAAACGGGACGAACTTTGAAGAGAAGAGAAACTAAAAGAAAAACAAATTTTCTGATATAACTTAATGGTAAGGACAAATAGCTAGGAATATTTTGTATTTTAAATGCCCAGCATCATGGACAAATACAATCAACACGTTTCTTCAAGTTTTCTGTAAACATTGTCGCAATGAGTCCCCTAGTAATTGAAATGTCACTCCATTTAATCTCGCGGGATCACTCGATTGTAAGGGATTACCATATCCCTGGCGAGGAAGTGACGGTTCATTAATGGATGGAGGGGATAGGACTAAGTGCAGTGGGAAGATACCGTGAACGGGTTGTTAGCAAAGAGGAGGGGAGTGTGAAGCAAAGCGTGGGTGGAGTTTGAGCGTTGTGGTGGGGGTGGCTCTGGAGACGGTAGTATAAAGCACGAATAATACTTCTGATTGTTCTATTTGTCTCGGCGATTCAAGTCTTGGAAATGCAGGTGAGTGAAAAAACTCGGGAGCTTCCTGATATTAGAGTTTGGCCAACAAGTAATTTTTTGTATTAAAATACAATTATTTAATGGATAAACAAACAATTATTTAATGGATAAACAAACTATAATACCTTAACATAAAATCTATGTTAAATTTTATGTTAAGGTATTATAGTTGATAATCTAACTTAATTATTTTGGAAATGTTTTAAGAATATTGAAGTTTGTCTTGAAATGTAATCGTGAATATGTAAATACTACATTTCAATTGCAGAACTTCTGTCCTTATAAACACAGTGCTAATTATTATCTCATGAGGTTTCTATAAGATAAATGTCTACAAAGAATATATTGTTCTGAAAGCGTTTGCTAAAATTATAGGACGATACATTCAACATTTCATTGCATAAATTGAACCCACTTTACGATTCATAATTGTTTTTATTAGCTTTGTATTTAAAATTGCAAGTGCCGTTGAATAGCAACTATTGCAAGTTGTTAAGAAGCAAATAATGTGTAAACATTATAAATAAGACACCAGAACAATTCCTTTTTTTAATTTTTATGAATGCACGTGAAAATGTTTCAGTAGTTAAATGTATATTTCATTTAAGAAAATAAATAATTTTTTAATAACTCTTAATATTTACAATTCTTCTGTAATCTTATGTTTGAAAATTAACTTGAAATTGTACAAAGGATATGAAAGACACTAGAAAAAAACTGATTATGCTAAAAACGTGGGAAAATAAAATAAATAATCCTTGGTAGTTTACTCATTTCGTACATATCATTTATATCATGAACAGAACAAAATTATTAGAAAAGCTAAATTTCAGTGGATTTGTTTATTTTGTTATCATCATTCAAGTTTTACTTTTATTTGGCGAGTTTAGGGTATGTGTGTTTTAGTGAATATAAACTCTTTAACCTTGTTATCAATTTTGTGTGTATCGCAAAACTGACAAATTTACTAACTGATCTGTCTATTATACAACATTGATAAGTAATTGCGAAATATAACATTGGCAAAAAATTTGAATAATAAATTTAATTACAGATTAGCATATAATGTTGTAGAATATTTATTTGACTTACCGATCATTTTTAGACTTTTAGTATTTATTTGACTTAGTACAACGTTCGACCCCTTTTTGGATGTTCTTCAGGTACAGTTGAAAGTCATACATTTTTTAGAACATGGTAACATAATGAGAAAAATAATAGTATTAAGAAAATATATGCAAATATTTTAATAGGCTTACCGTATATACATTTGATAGCCTTTATGAATCTGTCGAGACGTTGTACTTAAGTAAAATTAAAAGTTAATGTATAAAAATAGGTCGTTAAGTTGAATTAATGTAATGACATTGCATTTTTCTTCATACTTTATCGGAATATTAACTACTCTCATTTTCGTATATCTTGAATGTGAAATTAAAAATACATTTGCTCTGATTCACTATGTTCTTTTTTACCGCGTGATTCCAGTTGGTATGTTTGGCTGTAGTAGCCGCGTTGGCCGCGGTGTTGGCGGCAGAGGAGAGGAGAGTTGTCTCCATAGACCGTAAAGGTCCGAAGGTTACGACAGACTCCAACACACAGATTGTTTCTGGGGACTTGCAGGTGGATGCCAGCGACCGCTGTGAGTACGCTCTTTATTTAATTTTTTGCCTTTATGAATCAGTGGTTTTGGGTGAAAGCAACCGGGGAGAATTCTTTCTGTCTCCTCCCCTTTCATATCCTATACTGCGATGCAAGCAAATGTGGCGTGTTCGTATATACATTATCGTAGATATAGTTCTTAAGAATACAAATCATATCTAATGTTATCTCACCACTAGGAAAAATAATGTTTGTATTCTTTGGGATAAAATACATAGCGAGTTGTTAAAAGTGTACCCCTCGAATATCTCCTCAACGAATGAAGATATTGAGATGCTGTTTTCGCTCGGATAAAATGTGACATTATGCTATTATTTTGAGGCATTCAAATAACCTTCTTTCCTACCTTCAGAGATATTAAAATTTCTATTGATTTTTAAATTGTCAATTGTATATATTTTCAAAGCTATTTGAATGCTTGTGAAAGATTAATACAAAGATAGAACATTTATTGGTTTTTCTCTCACTCAACCTTGAATTTTTGTTGCATATGATTAAGTGCAAATTAATCTCAGAACACGTTTTAAATTTTAATCGTGGAACAAACTTTTAAAATGTCTTTTTTAAGTAAAAATTTCTGAATAAGAAAAAATCGAAAACATTCTCCAGTTTTAATCAGCAATAACTTAAGTTTGAAGCTTTGAGTTTTACACTAAAGTACAAGAAATATGTATCACTAGTCTCAAATATCTCTCATGCTTGACGAGGTGATTATCTCTCGATAATTGCGTTGAACAATAACTTTACTTTTCTGATGTTTCGTATAATATAAATCCTTACATACGTATAATATTAATAAAAGTAACTTCTGTGCGTAGATCAATCTTTCTGTACAAGTATCGGTGCTTTGCGTTCCACATTTTTGTACATTCATAATATCTGAATGGTATAATTGGAAATTATATTAATGGAAATTATAATGTTTCTGTTAAAATAATTACCTATTGAGTTTACTTCCTAATGGAAACATGGACGTCGCAGGTGGGGGTGGTCAAATAAACAGACCCCACCGTAACCGACCGAAACATCTTCGGTTTTCCTCGGGTCGGGTCGGTTGCGGATCATAAAGTCGGTTAAAAATGTAACCGATCGGGTTACTGAATTTACGTCTTTTCACATGTTAAGTGAAACGATGTCGCATTTTGTACACCAATACAAAATCCCTTCCCCCACCCCACCCGTAATCCACGAAAAGATTCCAATATCCTATTCAGAGTTAAAAGAACGAAGATTTGCTTTCTGAACAACTCGCTCTTTCTGCTATATGGTAAGAGGATACCACTGTGACGACATCTCAGCGATGCTCTTTTTTTCCTTGCTGCTCCTCGGAGTTACTTGCTCCCGATTGGTCTATGTGAACGGTCGTGTTATAATCGGTATTGTTGTAATTGGCTTTCAAGCTGCTATTGTTCGTTCTAATTCTAATTTTATAAATTGTATTAGTTTTTTATTGCATTTTAAAGAAGTGCTTAAAAAATTAGTTTCATTTACAAAAAATATCTATAACTATCAATATCTCTGCAGTTAAGAAATCTATCAATCAGCTTAATAAGTCAAATGATTAGCCACATGTCACAGCTATTCTGAGTGTAAAGTCCACTTCGATATCTTTATTTGTTCACGTGACCATTCTTGAGTTTACGGGTGGTAATTTCTATTAAAATATAATAAGTGCAATGAAACTAGGATGAAATGCCGATATCACCAACTGAACCCACTTTATTGTAACGAAAAACAGATGGAAATACATGGGCTAAGGGGAAAGGTCTCTTTCAACTTCTTTAACACAGCCTTTTCCCACTTCATGTGGGGTCGGCGAATGAGGATGGATATATGATGCTTCATTTGGCTGGGGAATATTAGGGTGCCGGATGCCTTCCTGCAGCACCTCCCTTAAAGCGGTGATTATGAATGACATGGGGTGAATGATTATGATTGAATGTTGTGGTGGAATGATAGGCAGGGGAAACGGGAGAAAACCAGCCGCGAACACCGCTCCGTCCACCACCTCGGATTTTACTTGGATCGGACTGGGTTTGAATCAGCCAGAGGTAGAAGGCGATTGCGTTAGGCTCTAGGCCACGGGTCGCCCAAAGGTCTCATTCTACGATTTAGGTCTATTAAAAATTAAACACGTGGGTCATTCGGAAAGTGAAGAACGATTATTTCCTACCTATTATTGGAAGGGATATTGAAGTCAATTTTTGTTTATATTTAAATCATATTGTTATGAAAAAGCTATTTTTCTATACACTTGTAATTCAAATTCAAACACTTGTCATTGTGTTGTGCAAGTTTTTGTATCACTGCTTCTTACTCGGTTCACGTCCAGCTTTTGAACCAGTTACTGTTAGTACGTAATTATTTTCAAAACACTTTCCACTTAAAACATTTGGAAAAAGGTTGCAATCACTAGGTTAGAAGTCTGGGCAGTAATGTGTATACTCAAAAATCTCCCACTTAATCTGCTGAAGCAAGTCTTGGATCAATGCAGCGAAGTGTAGAAGAAAGATAGTAGACCACATCGTACGTTTTTTTAAAATAGCGTAACGGAGCTGGTGATATTCCAAAGTAAACTGCTGCACTGACTTCTTGACATTTAGTCGACCAGTATGACATCCAAAACATAGTGAAAATTACCTTTATAGAGTTCAGTTCTTGTTTGTCTTTCTTTGTTTTCGATGGGGATGTTTTCTTATAAACTGCAGTTAGTTCATGAATTGCCTACAAAAAGACACGACTCATAACTCGTACTGAATATCTGAGAAAATGTGGTTGTTAAGTTTATAATGTTTCTTGTTTTACTTTAAACTCTAGGTACTGGATAATTGTGTACATCATTCATCAGATACAACTGGAACACTCATTAGTACACTCATGTTACGGTAGATACGATAGTACAATCATGTTGAAAGTATGTACACTAGTACTTACTAACCTTCAGAACAGAGTCTCATGAAAGTAGAATTAAATTAAAATACGGTTTTCTGGATGGAGTATTCGTGTAGTACGTACTGAACTCTCGATATTTCGCAGTAATTTTCACATATGTGAGTACTATGGATGTGACAATTAAAATAGTAAAAATGATTGTCATTAAGATATTATGATATAGATTATGATATGATTAAGATATTTTGGCAATGAGTATGGGACGGATTTAAATAGCTTGAGCTAATTTTTCCATTCAATTCTTGTGTTAGTGCGAATTCAACGAATTTATCTCTCTCTTTAGAAAGTCATCTATTGAATGATATATTGAATTTATATGGATGATTGAAAAGGTAGTGTACATTATATTTCGGGTAATTTGTTAAGAGAAGCGGAAAATGTTTTTTTTTATAATTCTATATTTTATTAATGCTAAGAGTGATTTACATGTCCTAATATCGTAGTAGTATCCACAAATTGTTTGTCTGTCGTATCATTAGCGCAGTTCGTGGTTTACATGAACCTTTGACATCCCACACAGCTACAGAGCGATGGAGGAAAAATACCACCACGAATCACACTGCCATGTGAAGCAGATGGCACCACTACCATTTCGTTGTTGTTTGGATGTGTCGCGCTGGTGATACTTCAAGCATAAAATATATGGTTACCACATACGACTGACATAGTTCGACAATTAAAAACTACCTAAACTTCAGTTAAATAATTAATTTGGTCGTAATAGCACAAAATCCGAAGCAAAACGTCAACTCTGCATTTGTAACGCAATTTTTCTATGTTAATTTATCCATTTATTATACGGTTTCTTTAACTTTATTTCACTGATCTACTTGTTACTCTGCTTTATTTCTTTTTTGCACTTGTTCTATCACTCGATGCCATATTCTCCGCGTTCTTGTATCTTTTTACCTATTGAGTTTACTTCCTAATGGAAACATGGACGTCGCAGGTGGGGGTGGTCAAATAAACAGACCCCACCGTAACCGACCGAAACATCTTCGGTTTTCCTCGGGTCGGGTCGGTT
This sequence comes from Laupala kohalensis, assembly GCA_002313205.1. Taxonomy (NCBI): domain Eukaryota; kingdom Metazoa; phylum Arthropoda; class Insecta; order Orthoptera; family Trigonidiidae; genus Laupala; species Laupala kohalensis. The sequence continues at coordinate 367,060 of NNCF01129167.1, forward strand.
GCGGATCATAAAGTCGGTTAAAAATGTAACCGATCGGGTTACTGAATTTACGTCTTTTCACATGTTAAGTGAAACGATGTCGCATTTTGTACACCAATACAGATTTCGTAATCATGTTTTCTCTTCCACTTCTTGTACTATAACACGATAATACGAGTAAGAAAACAATAAAAAAATTGAAATGCCAGTTATATTCTCAACAATAACATATACATGAAACAAATGCATAAACTGTTGCAATGTAAGTTAATGTTAGCTGTTAACTATGGAATATTTTTACTGTTAAGTCATTTAGCCAAATAATCAAGGATTCTATTGTCACATAAACATTCTATACTTTATTATAACACAGGTGTAGTAGTATATATAATATACAGTTTAGGTCGGGTTAATAAAGCATGATATATCTTTGAGTAGCCCACTGGAAAAATCGTTATGTCCACTTCAGAATATATTGAAAAAAAGTTTAAAATGTTAGTTGTGAAATTAAATTATTGAAAATTTTACCAAAAACTAAGATGGTTTGATAGAATATGGATATAAATTATTACATAACCAATGAAGTTATTTGAAAATAACGCGTTTAGCACATGTGTTACTCATTTACGATATTGCTTCATCAACTGATGTGTCCAGATGAGCGAGCAGTACGAGTATAAATACAAATTCAGATACTGATACTAATTTTCATTTTAGAAATTAGTCACGTTTACATGAATGAAACAAATAATTGGTTTTAGGTTTTATCAGTATGAAAATTCCGTTTTGATAATTATTTTTATTCTGATGTATTGGATGATGCATTGACTGACCTTTTGGCTTTGAAGACTGATTCATCAGTGCCTCGCATTGATCCGTATAAAAAAAAGTCAAGTGTATTGCGCGTTACTTAATTTTTTAGATCTTGTACTAGTTTAGGGACAATCGTTCGTAATATACAGTGTTATCTATGGTCGCATGACGTATGTTTCAAAACCAACTGTTCTTTCTGATTGTGCATATAGCACGAGAGAACAAGTACTACAAAAATCATGGATTTGGTTGACACCATTTGTTGTTAAAGCACTGGTATGCATCCAAATTTTGTTACAAGTTGGATTAACAGTATTAGATAATTCGGTCCGAATATACAACTCGTAGCAAAAGTTGGAAATCACATAAAACTTTTATTTTATCTACATTTACATTTTTCATTATAATAATATCTTATTTATTTGATACTGTTTTTAAATACTTTTGCAGTCAGTCATACAAGCTTATTTAGTACCGCTGTAATTGGTCCCAGTCGACCGTCGTAAATATTTTTATTTTCAGACTGAGATTTTTTAAATCAATATTTTCATCTTATTATTAATAATATATATTTTAATTAAAGTAATCTAATAAACAGCTAAGTGATGAGTTCAATGTTGAGTTTGGGGTCAAACAAGGGGACCCTCTATCGGCGACTCTGTTTCGTGTAGCAATGTACAACTGTGTAATTCTGGCCCAATCGGATTTCAGAGGTAATATCACTACTCTATTAAAACAATGTATGGCTTATGCTGATGATTTATTGTTGATCGCTAGAACAAGAAAACATTTGAAATGGTCTTTTTTGAACTCAAGGTAAACTCCTTACATCATGGACTATCAATCAACGAGCATAAAACAAAATATATGCGTTGTAAGACAGGAGATCTGAATCTTACAGATATCGCAATTGATGATGTGATATATCAAGATGCATACGAATACCTTGACTCTGCTGTAAACGAAGATAATTCATTGAAGAAGACATTAAAGAAAGAATTGTATCTTGAAATAGGGCATTATTTTCTCATGACGCATTGGTTTAAAAATATTTTTTTCTCTAAAAGCACCAAATTAAAACTTTATACTGAGGTAAGACGACAAGTAGTTACATATGCAGACGAAACATATACATTCAAAGCAAATATGATATACAAATGCTATTGATATTTAAGACGAAGATTTTGCGAAGGATATACGGACCAATAAAATTAGAAGATGATACCTGAAGAAAAAGAAGTAATACAGAAATAGATGAAGTCATTAAATCAAGAAATATAATAAATTACATAGAGGCACTGATACTGAGTTGGTTTGGGCATCTACACATGATGTACAATGATATAGCAGTGAAGAAAATCTTCAAATCCCCGTAATCACCAAAAAAGAGAGAAAGGCCAAAATTCAGGTGGAGAGATGATGTGCTGAAAGATATCAGGAATGTCGAGATTGGACCATTAAAGTAATGGACAGAGAACATTGGAAGGCTGTGGTAGAGCAGGTCAAAATTTTCCACAAAGAAATGTTGTAGTGCCTTAGAAGAAGATTTGTTAAATTAATATATTTATTTACTGTGTTTTTAAAACAATTACATGCTTGTAAATTGTATTTTTGGATGGAAAAAGTGATTTTCATTAAATATTTATTCATGGTTCACACAATCAACTAACACAACTTAACACAAATCAAATATTAACTATTTATATCTATTTCGGTTTTATTTTATTTTTCATTGAATGAGTTACACGATAACATTTCTTTTTAATTCAATATTTATTTATATTACGTAACACCAATTAAAACATTATTCAAAGTCGAAAAAAATCATTTAATTTTTAGTTTAAATCTGTATTATTTCCCTTTACTCAAACTTAGTGACTTATTTTTTAGAAACAGTTTTTTTAAACCGAATAGAAACCGACTTAACCCGACCGTCCCGGACCGATGCCCACCCCTAGTAGTAGACACCTTGACTTCAGAGCTTATGGTCTCTTTTCATTGGGAGGATCTATGGTTATAGATTCTTCCTGGCACCATAATTAGAATATTAAGCGATGAAGGCAATACTCCCACTAAGAAAGGCAATTTTTTGGGACACACATTTAAAGAATAAATCCGAAGTTTACCAGTACGCGTACCTCAGCGCATCGGCAGAATAATACATTGTTAATGATCAATTTTCATCAATAAGTTGTTATTGTGTATCTCATATCTTTCATTAATTAATTCAATTGCAGTGTGGAACCTAGGACAGGCGAGTTGGCGTCCCGGAGATGGAAATTTCATCAGATCGCAACTAGATTACGGGTTGGGGTTGTCACCTTGTATTTGTGATGCGTGGCAGCCAGGTAAGCAATTTTTAACTTGTTTTTGTTATATAGTATAATAAAACCTGTGAGAATGATGGGAAATTATTTGTATCTCAAGAATCCATTGTGCTATTGCAATCACGTTTTAATGAACATGCTTCCTACAGATTTAATACAATTACGAATTTTATTTTAAACTGAAGAACTATTTCGTAATAAAGACATCATGGTGCCTTCTATCTTGCAGGTAGCAACCCACTGGGAAGTAGCGCATGGGATGCAGTGAGAATGGCTTGGCAAGGTTACTACCCCAACAAGTACCTTGGAGGGCAGGGCTTAACGTACCCCACAAGGAGTGGGATCTTACCCAACTATTACCCCAACAATGTGTGGCACAGAGGACTTGCTACTCTTGGGACTGAAGGAGCAACACGTAGACCGTAGGGCTTAAAAATTAAAACTTCATATCAAATGGATTTTCTTAAGCAAAACACTATATAAGTATTTAGTAGTTATTTCATGCGTGAAAAATTATTTTATACAAATAAACGTGTATTTTCATCTCACAGTGTTCACGAGCTCTTTTTCGTCGAACTTGGAACCTCACCATTGAACCAGCAGAAAGTCGTTTTTCACTTTATTTATACGTAACTGTTCGTATATTCTGTATGTCTGGGAAAGTTGATCCCTTGCAAAAACTTTGTAAAAAACGTTTGTACCACTTCTACACAAAATAGTGATATTTGTAAAATATCCGTTTAGTTCAAATTATTTTCGTGTTGACATGATTCCATCTCATAATATTTCTTTCACGTCTGGACATATAGAGGAATTCAAGATATAGAAAAATATTTATTATCTTGTTAACCAGACAAATATATCCTTTAATGTAGTTACCGCAAGAGTGATATTTAATAATAAAAACGTTAATAAAATCTTAATAACTCCTATCACGTCTCCCATTTTCATCCTATGAAACATGGTTAAAATGTTAATTCACATAACGTTTGCATTGCCTACCTTCATTTCATGAAATTTATTTCATTAATTATGACAGTATTGCAAACTTCTTTTTAACTTTATCATTGGTGAATATGTTCTTACTTTTAACTGGAATGATCTTCCTAAAGAAAATAAAACATCAATATGCTTTCACGACTTTTCAATCTTTCAGTGATTTATTTATTGTAAAAAAATTAATAACAATGTCTTTTTATGAGAATATATCACGGGATGACAACTCATGTGAACGAAGATAATGTACCTATTTCTTCGAAGGCTGACGTCTATCCTCTGCGGTTTTCGGAGATACCAGTGTCTTCATTAAAAACAAAATAGTCACAGGAACATAAGGTTATACAGAAAACCCTTAATTTGAAATGTACAATTATTAGTCGTAAACATAAATTATGCATGAAGTATATGAAACTTACAAAAAGTTTCTGACATGGATGCACTAGTTTCAGAATATTTTTAGGTTTGTTTCTCTGCAATATTCCACACCATTCAATGTTGAAACAGCGTTTTAAATAATTTCGAAGAAAGAAAAAATATTTAAAGATACAGAAACCTAATGCATTAATTTTACGATGGTATGAAGTTTATATTTTAATACAAGTACACTATTATTAACAAAGAAAATAATTATTTAAGTTTAAAAATAAATGTTCACTTAAATATATAAATTATTTCACTTCGCATTTTCCAATCATGGAAGAACAGTAACACTCATTCAGCAGTAATGTGTTGTAATAATACTTGCTACGCTTAAAATTCAAACTTAAATACGAAATTATGAGACATTTTCAAAACAAATCTTTTGTCTTTACATGAAGTATTCATTTTATTAAAACTGTAAAGAATTCTGAATATGTTCATCTGGAACAATACTCCTCTACATACGCAATATGAATGAAATTGAGTCAATCATTCAGTCAGGCCAACTGTGCACAGACGGACTGAAATGTGGTATAACAATATTTTCTTTCTCGCCAAACAATATTTTCTTTCTCGAAGAATTCCCAAAGAATATTTTAGTCAAAATTTCACAATTGAAAATACCGTAATGTATTTTACAATACTAGACTACATCCCTAAAGATATCTTATGGAAACTCTCCCAGCAAAAAAACTTACGACAAATGCAACACAGTTTAATTGCAAGGAAACTTACTTGCCGGCCAGCAGTGAAAACGTACATTAGTACGTATGACGTTCGCTAGCTTTCACGACAGACCATGTTTACTTAAACCTATGAGTTGTTGCTGTTATATCACTAAAACGGTAACAATCTCACAAAACAAACACTTAATACATGATGTTTCCCCAACATTTATAGTAGTTTTTGATCATTTTAAAAATAAATATAATTATATTAGATAATTAATTAAATAATTGTATGGAATAGACACTGTTCGTTCATAAAAGGTCGTAAGTATTGCATTAATTATTTAAGTGAACATATAATGGACGTTACTTGCAGTAGTACAATTCTATTAAGTAGAGTATTAGACATTATGTGTAGTAAAGTATTTTCCAGTTATTCTACTCATACAATAATTTGTATGAAATATCTTTTCATATTTGCATCTGAATGGTCAGTAGGTGAGGATTGGGTTAAATAGTTAAGGAGTCGCGGAAATTTATATGACCTGTGAATTCACAAAGAAAGTAATTCCTCCTTCAATGTTACGCATAAATATGCGAGTGTTCGTGTTATATAATATTTTGATAAGAATAAAAGCTCATGATGTATACGTGGCTATAGAATGTAATTGAAACTGTTAAGTTTATTATACCGTTCTTATTTTTTCCATTTTTATTAAATAAGTGATAAAAATATGTTTATTATACACATTACCACATCACAGTAGAACTTTTGTAGACAGGTTTGCTCCTCCATGCAGTAAAATATAAAATTTGAGGTTTTTTTATTATTATGTGTGGAAGACTAGTGGTATTTGCAGAGATTTTAAAAGTGCTACAAATTGAACAAACTAAAGAAATATCCCTTGATATCGAAACATTAAATATTTAAAAGAAATGTTTCACTTGGTCCCGTTGTTTAGCATCAAAGTTCATTCACGTATCGCGACCTCACAGGTGAGGCATTCACGACACCACGACTGTTTAGAATGCAGACACAGTACATGTACGTCCACGCGTGCCAGCTTCTTGTATGGAAGATACGTCCGCTGACTGCCCTACAGGACACGTATTGTGCAACGCATGTGGCTTCTTCCTCAGCCAATTGTTTCACTGAGTTCAACATTTCACTTTTCCTTCCTTGTTTCTCCAGTAGTCCTAGTGTTGAGTCAATTAGAATGATCTGTACTGCAGACGCCAGAGTGGATTAGAATTTATTACCGCCTGCATGCAGTTGCTTACTCATCCATAATAAGGTTAACCGGGAATGGTTTACAGTAAATAATTCCTACTTGATTAGCCTTATGGTTTAGAAGGAGTGTCTAACCAAAGAAATTTTAATATATGGACTTTAATTAGTTACCAGGCACTGCAGAAAGGAATAAAACAGGTTGGTGGTACGAATAGTGTTGAGGGTCAAACATGGGTTCCCAAACAAAAACGACCACAAAATGTCAACTTCAGTTGTATTTGGAACTCTCGTTAAATCATATATACTTATAAAAGTGAATAATTTGGAATGTCTTTTCCATGGAAATCGGATGAAGTAATCGATGAAATTATTTAAAATTTCAGAATAATCTTTTTCAGAGTTATTGCAATTAAAATGCAAAATATGATTCATATTGATGAATCACAAGAGTATAAAAACAGTTAAATTGTTTACTAATCAGATGCTTCTTCAGTAGTTTCTAATCAGTAGTGCTTACTAATCTTCACTCGCTTAACAGTTGACTGATGCTTACTGACGTGTCTGCCAAAGTTCAATTGCTTTACGCGAGGCGGACAATCCACTAAACGTTTAGTCTATATGATCGAATTGTAGAAACAAAATTATGTAAATGCTGTGAAGAACACTGTATTCAAATCATACGATGTCTTTGCTGGGTAATGAATGCAATTAGATGGTATCCTCCTTATTTGCAATTTCGATGTTGCACAACAGAGAAATATCTTCGTCAAATATGCACCAGAAGACGCAGACCTTATTTTCAGTTGTTCATTTCAGTGACAAAAATTCTACGGAAGAAATAAAACATATATCAAGGAGCACCATTAAAATTCATTTTATCGTGTTTGTTTTAACTGACCAAAGAGAAGGGTAATGCCCCCATAAAAAACAACCTTTTCAAATCTGTCCAGCAGAACCATCATTTCGCCAATCTTTTAATGAAGTGCTTGTCTAAATCATTTGAAAGTATTATTGACTAGTAACGTTTTTTGCTAGTTACGTAATTAGTTCTTGATGTTTTCATTGTCGAAAACAAAATTTCTAATTTCGTCATCTTAAAACACAACGAGTTTCATACCATTTTTATCCATAAAAATTACTTTGACACGAGACGAATTAACAAAATTGTTACATCTGTTTTAAAACAAAGGGATTTTTTTGTCATCAGCTCTATAGTAAGATTAAGGAAAAGTGTTCTATAAAAGGACGTTTTGGGCATGTACGTAACTAAATCTAAAATTTTCTTGAAAATTGATAGTTCTATATAGACTGAGATGTTAAAGACATACATGCTCAAAGATGGCAAAACAATCCACTTATCCGTAATCTGCAATTTTCATAACGTCCACTTCCGTCATCTTAAAGTTCCGTATCTTTAAGTTTACCGGCCGATCGCCAAACGTAAGTTTTCTACTTACGTCATATTGGTCCATGTAGAAGGTAAAACATGGAAATTTCTGTCAATACTGAAAAAAATTCTATTTTATATTTGTTTAAGATAACAAAACACTTTGGTTTTCATTGTGTTTATAAAAACATTGCCGTTTATTGCCCGCGAAGCCGCATTCGCGTAAAGGTAAAACAACAAGATTCTAAATGTGTGACTGAGCAGTTGAGGCCCTATACATTGACATGGTTTCATGGTACTAAACGGTTGCCGTCAGAGGTGAGCCCAGACTTCAAGGTTTAACCTTGAACAGAAGCGCATTTCCTCTCTACCACCAACTGGTCGTCGCCTCTCTATCCACAAGAAACCATTTTACCGCTTCCATGGTCGAAGCCGAGCCACTCTTCCAGAGAGCTTCGTTCCGTCGGACCGGACGCTGTCACTCACAGTGACTAATTTGTAGACCGCAATAAACCCATTTGCCATAACTGGGGTTGTTCCCTTATTTCCCTAACTCCTTCCATAGGTCTATAATTGTAAATAATTATCTAGCAACTACCTACGAGACTTTGGGGTGTGACGACCCTCAGAAACGACGTATCACGGCAAACTAGACAGTACACGACGGCAAAACTAGTCATGACAACATTAAGCAAACCAGTCAGCCAAGGCAGACTTGAGGCAATACTTCCAGATTGAGGCAAAACTTTTGTGTAAAATATATATTAATGGCAGGGAATTTTTCAGGAATGTATCCGAAAGAGGCGATTTGCAACTCCTTAAGCAGCAGCTTATAATGAATAAAGAATATATTAAATGAAAAAATCTATATATGAAAAAGATCTACCAAATGGATGCTTATGCATCACAATTTGAAAAAATCTGTTTTATGATATAATATCCATTCCAAAAACATGTCAATAGGTCATGTGTTTGATTGTGTGTGAGAATCTTAGCTGCAATGTTGCATTCAATAATTGCTGAACATTTTGTCACGAAATATATATAATTGTTTGTATTAATTCATTGTAAACTTTCAAGCTTAACGAATGACATAATTACATGCGAGACTTTATATTTTTCAAAATATTATTTTTTTAAAATTGGAAACATATTGCTATTAAAGTGAGATAATTCTTGGTAAATTACGGGGCATTTGTAAATCTGAGTTCAATCTAATCGTAGTACTGTAATGATCAACAGCTGGTCGTGTATCAGCGATATAGAGCAAATATTTGGTTACATGAAATACAAGTTAAACATGTTATATTTATGGGAAAAGTATATTATAAACCCAGTATTTATGGTTTATCTTGGTCATTTCCCTTTTTTTAGTTGCAGTATTATTTAATGTATTTCCATTTATATATAAATGTTATGGATGTTAAAACAGCGGTTAAACTTTAAATGGTCATATTGTATTTAGATACGGTTTCACCACACGCAACAGCAGTAAAAGAAATATGTGTGAAAAATTTGTTTTTCAGTGTAGTAGTTTTTCCGATTTTAAATGAAACAAAACTGTTGTTTCTTTATACAGGTCGCTGATGACCAAGTACGTAGTGAAAAAGCGACCGTACTTAAATATTCTTTTTAATGAAAGAAAATATGACCAGTGTTTCGTAAAATAAATCTAAAATACACATCACAGCCCGCTTATTTCTAGTGATGCAGTGGGATCAAACGAAGTCTTCTGTAAACATGACATTTGTAGCCTCCATTATACCGACAGCGTAGAACAGTTACTCCGACATCCCTTCCCGCTCTCTTGCATCGCTTTCATATTGTTTATGCACATCCGCACAAACTCTTGTTTTCTTTGAATCGTATGAATAATGAAAGCGTCCGTTTTCATGTTTCATTAACTACCGTCGCGGAAAAAATGATTCTCGTGTATGAGCTTTAATAAAACCTTAACTCGTTGCTCCACATATTTTATTCTACGTTTATCAGTGTGAATTAAATTTTTTTACTGCATTCTATTTAAATTTTATTGCAGTTATAAAGAAAATGGAACCGGTTTTTTCACTCTTTCAATCGAAGCGCTTACTTCGAAAATTTATTGCTTTAAAACAACCAATCCCAAATTTTAATATGTTTTAATGAACTTATTGTTTTAAGGTTTACCAAGTTTCAAATTGAGTTGATGTAAAATAAAAAAGTTCTTATCAAATTAGCATATCAAAGTTTTCTCGGTTCTGATTGGTCGTAAAAGAATGAAATTGGTCTAGTAACGAAGCTGATGATAATGTGGGGCAAACTTTTAAGCAATATTTAATATGCACGCCATGAAATATTTTATATTGATGTATATTTGTATGTTCACCACTCTTGCTGCTTGCGCGCACACTAATCAGACGACGACTTTAGCATAAAGTCGAAACGTTGTGAACCGTAGTAGCACAAAACATATAGTATTCGTCCAGAAGAGGGTCGTAAGTCTTTATTTATTTATTCAGTGACACAATTTTCTCTAAAAATTTGAGTTTTTTCGGTATATACTGTACGTGAAAATTGAGCAAAAACCATGAAGTAAAACTCAAGTGTCTTTGGAATTGAAAAATGTATGTGTTTGGAATAATGTAAAACTACTTCAAATAATAAAAAGACTAATGCTTGCACGTCAATGAACTGGCTTTATAGTATATGTTCTAGGGATAAATTTTGTCATCTCAAAGTAAATTCGTAACTTTTTATTGATTTAAATACAAGAAATAAATAATCGCTAAAAATTAAGACGCATTGAACTCACTATTAAGTATTATGAGAAAGTAAAACAAATCATTTATATTCTTAATCGATTCATTTTCTGCTATGGGCATTATCAGTGTATTGAGGTGATGGAAGAAACGTATAGTAATGTAATAAGAGTTGTTATGAATTTTAGTTCTATTTCTTTTCTTTATCGGTTCTAATTATTTTTATTAAATATAATTCTTATTATTCTGCTCCGGGGGAAAGGGAACGATTTAATAGGATTTGATGCTTTGCAACCACTGTAAATAAATTAAAACTTCAGTTTTAATTTATTTACAGTCGTTTTCACCTCAATATACTACCTCGAGTAAGCACAAAAACAAACAAAGCATGTCTTAGAAAAAAGCATATTTATTTTATTAAATACCATTTTTCATTCATTCCATAGCACATTCACACATTTCCGAATCATAATGTAACAAAAATAGAATATTACAATCTCATTCATTGTCATATCACTGGTAAGTGAGTAATAAGTTACTTTTAGTATAAAATTAAAGATGAACCAGGAGGCTGAGTCCCAAGGCGCGGGAAGAGATCGTTCTTCGAGTAAGACTTTTGCGTAGGCATCCTGCTCCGGAGGATAAAATGCTCTGTTTTTAAAACTAGGCAAACAAAACTTGCGAGGCCTATATGGCTCTTGTTTCAAAATGCAGCGACCTCAGAAGTGTGAATCAAGAAGCTCTTCGAATACACTTGAAATGTGCAGATTCCATTCTCCAAACCGAATGGGATCTCGCGACAGAGATCAATTATACTTATTTTGCACTTTGAAATGATTCTTATAAATAAACGAAGTAAACGGGAAAAAATGTAAGAAACATTCAAAATGCACATTGAATAGAATGATTACTACAAAATACGAAATTTACTTTGTTTTAACATATTTTTTAGAATCATTTATTTAATTAATAATTGTAGAGCACGTCAATAGATAAACATAGAGATTCTCGTCGAGGACGATCTCTGAACATTCATTACTCGAAGAGTAGAACTATGGAGGGCTATTCAGTTCGACCCAATCATTCTCAACAGACTACGTCGGCGAGTGTCGGTTGTTCTAGATATCACCGTATCTGTCGCAGTGATCCTTAAAGAGTCCCACAATTAGTGTTTATAACACTGATGGTGAATAATACGGCATAACGACACGATTTGGTTCGCTCTTAGATCGTTATGAGCCCTCTCGCACGAGCTTGGTCAGTAGTTCATTATCCCTCCAATGCTTTTACTCCATACTTCAACACTTCATGCACCTAGAATAAAACGAGAAAGCTACACGCGGAAGCCTAACCGAAGAAACGTGCGCAGCCACATCTCGGGATTCAGCACTGACACGCATGCGCAGTCTCTATGCGCAGTCATCGCGTCTCTGTAAACCCCCACCACGCGCAGAAACAAAGAAGAGCACAAATGCTTCTCGAGAATTGAAAGGTAATTTTGCTTTCCTCTAGTTCTTTTCGTAATAATTTAATCATTACAATAAATAAAAGTCACATTCTTCCTTGTGAAACAAATGCTAGTGAAGTAATACTACATTACCATCAATGTAATAAAATAAATTTTTGAAATAAGAGACAGCATTTCTTGTTCAAAAATGAGGAAGAACTTCTGTGAGTGTTGTCTCTTAAAGGGTTTACGTCAAATACACAGATAATGGTTTTCAAAGAAAGGACATGTTACAATATCTCAAGTTAACCTAATATAATATTCTCTCAGTAACTTTGTAATGGCTTATTCAGCTTAGCTGAACATGAAACGTTAAGCCCCTTAATCCTCCTATTCGTTCAGGATTTCAGACGGAGTTTGCAGAAAATAGTCCTTAGACAATCTCTCTTGAAAGCATCTGCGAATGAGTCGACTGGAAGAAGAAAGGACTGTCCATATAGCAAGATATCAATGGTCCTGTGAAACCCCTCGCTGAAAATGAAAGTTTAAATATATACTGCAGTGAAAAAAACAGTCCTTGCAGCGTTGAAGAGAACGGCAATACATTGTCATCAGAATCCAAGTTACACATTATTTGTATGATTTTTTATCCTCTGAGGTAATGATAAAAAGAAGAAAAAGTATTTTTTTCATTTCAATTCGGGTAAAAATGATCGGGTCCGAGAAAAATGTTAAAAATAGTGTCTTTCATTAAGGCATTGGTCAATAAATCAACGAGGGACCTTATCCGCGAGGGGTGAAGAAAAAGTTGGCCAAGGACCTTAGACACTTCTTAGAGTAAAGGAAGAGGGCGACGGCGCATCAGCGTTAAGCCCTTGCGACGACGTGGGGGTGAACGCGCCACGGCGCTAGGAGGCAACTGGGCCAATTCCAGAACGCGGCCGAACGCACCTCGTCCTGCACCAGTTGCGGCACCGCCGCCATTCTGACATTGCGCGCAGGGATACGGCACTACCATGGCTTGAGGGAACATGGGCTGCACTGCCGCGCTGCTATTGGAAGCTCCGGCGCAGTAAGGTACGAATACCACAGGGATGAAACCCACGAAGGCGTATGGAGGTGGATACTGTTGAGGGGGTGGCTGCTGTGCTGGTGCTGTACCGTTTTCAGGAGACACGAGATAGCATGGGCATTGGCCGGGATACGGCACCACTGGGAGGGGGTATGGTGTCACGTACACTGGCGGAGGACATTGGTGACCTCCACATCCACCAGCACTAGGACCAGAGGGACCATCAGGTCCAGAAGGTCCACCAGGTCCTCCAGGTCCAGAGGGTCCTCCAGGTCCCGAGGGTCCTCCCGGTCCACTGGGGCCAGATGGCCCACTAGGACCACTTGGTCCACCAGACCCTCCTGCAAAATTGTACGAGTAAAATATTTTTATAACAAATAAATTAGAAGGAAACTTATTCCACAACAATTAAATATTGAATGTAATGGATCACAATAATCCTCAAACTGTTTGTGTAAATACTCTAGAACTCATGGCCTAATTCTAAGATAATCTAAGATCTCAATTTCGTGTAAACAAAGACGTGTGAAAAGTGAGGGGGATGGGTACGGCTTTTGATGATGCTAATTATGACACTGAAAACGAAACTGAAAAACTCATTTCACATAATAACGTATTTAGTGATAATATTTCATAACTTAGTGAGAATATTCAAAAATATATTTTATGAGGTCTGTATCGGCAATCACCCCCTCTAGAATCAGTGATACGGTACTGAGAGAATACACATGTTGTTTCCCCCTGATTTAATTTTTTACTTCTAATGGTAAATCAAAATATAAATTGTCCGATCATTCTATTTAAATTTATTTTCCCCCAAAAATTCACTTACAAGATTCCACATTTCAAACAAAGATATTTTGAAAAAATAATCTTGTTTTGGACCTGAAGGTAGGTATATAACAACCTTTTTGCAGTATATATGGCACGGAGTCTATTCTATAAAAAATATACTCTATACACTTTTAAGCACAGAGATCACAATACTTTCTTATAACACAATTTGCTAGAAGTTTTGGTAAATTCAGACATCAAGAAGAGTGTCCTCAGTCACAACGGACAAACGTAGACGATTGAATCTTGGCGCACAACTATCAAATTGGAGGTATTTTTCAAGTACATATAACGTGGGTGAGACCTATTACGGACGAATATCGTAGAGTTTTATATTCAAAAACTGATTCATACTACGACCTCCTGATCTACATAGATATCACAACCTCAGAGTATATATTTAATGATAAGATACAGCGATTAATTATAATAAAATTAGCAATATGCTTAAGTAATATTAAATACAATTTTATGTACATAACTTTATACAGACTTCTCTGCAAAAACTTTATGCAAAATATTTCTTGAATTTTGCAAACGTAGGGAAAGAAAATATCTAATTTTGTAAGAAATTAGAAATCTACGAAACTGCTATCGTAATGAAATAAGCAAATAAGAGATTTTTGCAATTTCAGAATTACCGTATTCAAAGTTTTACCACCTTTTCATAGCTAACATGAATAGCAACAATGAAGCATAATGTTTATTTTGTGGTTGGGTAACATTAACAGAAAATCTGATTAGCATCTCGACATCTTGTTGTAACGTGTTGATAAAATGAAATAAAAGGTAAACCTAATGCAAAGCTGTTTTCTTTAAATAACTTTTATGATAAAATAAAGAAGGTAGAAAATTGTGATGGATTAGTGACCAGTTATTTATCACTAGTACGTGCAACGATAAGACTTAAACGAAATTGTGGAGTGTATTGATGTTAAAAATATGGTATAGTAATCAAGCGTTCACTTTTCTGAGTACTTTTTATTTCAGTCCGACGAATACGCTTGAATGGTGAAGTGTGTTATGAATGGTGAGTAACCTATAGAGTGTACATTTTGCCCCAGAAATTCATTTATAGTTCTTTTTCTAATTTGATTCAAAGTCACAAATATTAACATAAAACTAAATAAAATAAGGATAGGAAATGAGAACAACTTCCAATTTTACATAAAATGGACCTAATAATCCAAATTGCGGTGCCTTAACACATATGACACTAACACTACCAACTAATATTATACCACTACCAACATGTATTAAAACATTTAATGTAAGCAAATTATACATGTTATAAAGAATTAACAATAACAGTTTAAACATTCACGTATGCAAAAATCGCTTAGGGAACAAACTGATTGCACTCGACTGAAATAATTACTCTCTACCAATGAAATTTTATTTATATCATCAAACTCCGTATTACTGCAGGATAAACATCATACCTTCTTCTCCTGGATATTCCGGTTGCCCTGGTTGACTGGGTCCACTTGGTTCTCCTGTTTCTCCCGAACCACCAGGGTATTCTGGTTTTCCAGTTTCCCCTGGGTATCCTGGTTGTCCAGGTCTACCTGGATACCCTGGTTCTCCCGGTTGACCCGCTCCTCCTGGGTACCCTGGCTGACCAGGTTGACCAGGTTGTCCTGGTTGCCCCGGATGTCCTGGTCCTCCTGGTTGTCCAGTTTGGCCTGGGGGTCCCGGTTGGCCTTGCCCTCCTGGGTATCCTGGTTGGCCCGGTTGACCTGGTCCTCCTGGGTATCCTGGTTCACCAGGTTGTCCTGGTCCTCCCGGATATCCAGGTTGTCCTGGTTGACCCGGCTGTCCTGTGCCTCCTGGGTATCCTGGTTGACTCGGCTGTCCTGGTTGACCCGGTCCTCCTGGGTATCCAGGTTGACCTGGTTGTCCTGCTCCACCTGGGTACCCTGGTTGTCCTGGTTGACCCGGTTGTCCTGCACCTCCTGGATATCCTGGTTGGCTCGGCTGTCCTGGTTGAACTGCTCCTCCTGGGTATCCAGGTTGTCCTGGTCCTCCCGGGTATCCAGGTTGTCCTGGTCTTCCTGGATACCCTGGTTGTCCTGGTTCGCCAGGTTGTCCTGGTTGACCCGGTTGTCCTGTTCCTCCTGGGTATCCTGGTTGACTCGGCTGTCCTGGTTGACCCGGTCCTCCTGGGTATCCAGGTTGACCTGGTTGTCCTGCTCCACCTGGGTACCCTGGTTGTCCTGGTTGACCCGGTTGTCCTGCACCTCCTGGATATCCTGGTTGACTCGGCTGTCCTGGTTGACCTGGTCCTCCTGGGTATCCAGGTTGTCCTGCTCCACCTGGGTACCCTGGTTGTCCTGGTTGACCCGGTTGTCCTGCGCCTCCTGGATATCCTGGTTGACTCGGTTGTCCTGGTTGACCTGGTTCTCCTGGGTATCCAGGTTGACTTGGTTGTCCTGCTCCACCTGGGTACCCTGGTTGTCCTGGTTGACCCGGTTGACCCGGTTGTCCTGCGCCTCCTGGATATCCTGGTTGACTCGGGTGTCCTGGTTGACCTGGTCCTCCTGGGTATCCAGGTTGACCTGGTTGTCCTGCTCCACCTGGGTATCCGGGTTGTCCTGGTTGACCCGGTTGTCCTGTTCCTCCTGGGTATCCTGGTTGACTCGGCTGTCCTGGTTGACCTGGTCCTCCTGGGTATCCAGGTTGACCTGGTTGTCCTGCTCCACCTGGGTATCCGGGTTGTCCTGGTTGACCCGGTTGTCCTGCGCCTCCTGGATATCCTGGTTGACTCGGCTGTCCTGGTTGACCTGGTCCTCCTGGGTATCCAGGTAGACCTGGTTGTCCTGGTCCTCCTGGGTACCCTGGTTGTCCTGGTTGACCCGGTTGTCCTGCGCCTCCTGGATATCCTGGTTGACTCGGGTGTCCTGGTTGACCTGGTCCTCCTGGGTATCCAGGTTGACCTGGTTGTCCTGCTCCACCTGGGTACCCGGATTGACCCGGTTGTCCTGTCCCTCCTGGATATCCTGGATGACCAGATTGGCCTGGTTGTCCTGATTCTCCTGGGAGACCTGGTTGTTCCGGATATTCAGGTACTGGATAGCCTGTAAATTCAACTTATCAGTAATGCCATAAAATTTAACAAAGTGGCAAGTCTTTTGCGTATGCGAAATTTTTCTACTACCAGTGGTTGTGTAAAAAGTTAGACCATGACTTTAGTGAACAGGATATATAATTGATGTAGTATGCGGGTGAAATAATTAGAGTGGAGCATGTGAGATAGTAAACAATGTACGAGTGCGAATTTGAACATCCAAATCATATTTATAACTCCCAAAATGGAATTTATAAATAATGATTACATATTCTTCGCAATTTTGTTTGAAACAGGATGAACTATATTATGTTACGTTTTTAAAAGTTTGCATTATTCATACGCATGTGAATGTAAACTTTATTGGCCATAGTGATTAATTGATATCAGTGGTACATTGAATTTCAACTTAATTGATACCAGCAATACATAGAAAATTACCAACCAAAATTAATGACAGAAGACGTATCACCATACCATTCATTTTAATGACTCGTGTAAGCGGATAAAACATTAAGAATATTTCCAAATATTATTTCCAAGACAGAAGTAAATATTTCTCAGAGCACAGACGAAATTCGATATAACTATTTCTATTTGTTGACATAAAACAAAACTCACACATTATCCTTACATTGTTTCACATGCTTGAAAATGATGCATTACACACATGCATTAAAGATAACAGTGGAATAGCACTATGAAATTTGTAATGCTTCGACAGTCATCTAGTAGTGTCAAATAGGAGTGGTTTAAGTAATTAACCGTAATTTGTCTTTAATGTGCCGGTGAAACTATATTCCTTTATTCTATGAACTTCCCTTATTGAGCAATATATTAATTAATTACAAATAAATATCTAACCGGAAAGATGTTTCACAATGTGAATAAAAGTAGTATTAACAAATAAGCTTGGAAATGAAATACAAATTAAAGAACTCCGTGATAGATTAAACCATGTTATGCATTACTACAATGAAAGAACGTTCAAACTGTCAAAAGGCCTGATGTCTGTAACATGAACAGTGTGCACTGCACTACGAATGATGAACATTTCAAAATCCTTCGGGAGTACATTTTATTTACTTACATAGAACATTAATTTTTCATTAAATTATTATATTTTCCTCGGGAGAAACCGTTAACTAAATTAAAGGCGAATGATCTAATCATTCAGAAATTAAATTTGTACTGTTCGACAAAAAAACAGTAATTAATTCAATACAATACTCCAAATAAAATATCAATATTGATTCCAATGTTGTTTGAGTGCGTCACTTAATTTCTCCATGCTTCACTTCTCTGATAGTTTGAAAATATGAGGGGCAGTACCTGTTTGAGCTGGCCCTCCTGGACCTGAGGGGCCGCTAGGTCCTGATGGTCCGCTGGGGCCTGATGGTCCACTGGGACCTGATGGTCCGCTGGGGCCTGATGGTCCACTGGGACCTGATGGTCCAGTTCCATGGTCTGAATCGAAAAAATAATTGTTTACGGAAGGAGAAGACTTTTGCAGAAATGTATTTACGTATTTTTAATAACATTAAACAAATCACTTTTAAAATACTTCACAAATTCAAATTTCATAGTATTATTACATATCTCTCACTATTTATACCTGGTTGTCCTGGTTGTGAAGGATAACCTCCAGGTCCACTAGGGCCACTCGGTCCGCCAGGTCCTCCTGAACCGCCAGGACCTCCAGATCCCGCAGGCTGTTCAGGTTGTCCTGGATGTCCTCCTGGATATCCACCTCCAGGTTGAGATGGGTAGCCTCCTGGTCCACCCACACCACCCGTTCCACCGGGTGATCCTGGCTGACCTGGTGTACCGGGTTCACCTGCAGATAATTGATTTTATTTATATAAATCATTTGTATGTCAATCTGTCACGATATCGTGAAAGTATGAATGATTTATAGAGAAGATCAATACCTACGTCTAAAATACAAATTAATAACAAATAAAATAGCCCTATTTTTTAAGAACAGACATTTACTGTAAAACGCAAATAAATAAAATAACATACATCATTTCAATCCTTTTTGTGGGTCTTTCTCAGACAAATTGAGCAATGATCTCACGTCAGTTGTTTTATTTGTGTGAATTAAGAGCATATTTTATATTTCTAATGTATAATAATTTCCGAAATAATGTTTCATGATGCATCTCACAGAGGTACACTGGAAAATTATATAAATAGCATAGATTAATTTTCAATTCTTAGTTTGAGGACTTTAGTTAGGATATTGATAATCAAGTTTTTATTGTGTTTGTCCAATGTGACTTATCTTTTTCAATTAATTGGCATATGTTTGATTCTGATGAATGCAATGTTTCTCCTTTCTTTATTAAAAAGAATTAAAATATAATTTGTTTTTTAGGATTTATTTTATTTCCTTTATCGCACATATTTGCTTTATTTTATACATTGTCACTTTAACACCCATTACCCATGTTCGTTTGGAAAATAAGTAATGCATTTAAATATTGATGTGTTGTTGACCATTGTTGTACCTAGCTGATATTGATTTTTTTGTATCATAACTGGCGTTAGCCCATTGCTCTTAAAAGGGGGCCAGACTCAGTTCAAGCGGCGGGCTGGCAGCGCAGCGCTTTTGCATAGGCTAAAAGTAAAAGTCGATGTTTATGCGATTGAATTAGACAAATATCGCAAATAAGTCAAAGTCATTACAGTTAATACGACATTCCTACTTAACAGGAATATAAACTTCAATTTCCCATATAAGAATACGTGATTCTTGCCCATTTGATTCATTAAGCTCACAATCACTGTGCCGTCCGATTGTTTTGAAATAAAAGAAGTATTAAACTTTATTTGTTAACTTTTGTATTCGCTTTTAAGAAATTAAAATATTCCGTCTAGAAACATCAATAAAACATCTTTTTTAACACTTATGTGACAAAACTACCACCGCCCCTCTAGTAGTTTGCTGGTTCTCCGAGGGAGAGCGCCAGCGTCGAAGACGCAGTAGTGAGGGCAGAAGGACGCGTGAAAGAGAAATAAATAGGAAACTTTGGACAACCCAAAGACCTAACCCCAGAGCTCGTGAAGGGTGACTGGAGTGGGGGTAACTTTCGCCATCTGCCTCGAAAGGCATAATTTTGGCTTTTGTCCTTCGCCTTCGTGAATACTATTATCTTTTGAAAACCGTGCAATGTTGGTGTTCGGAGTTAGGTTAGTGCTATGTTTCTAGCAAGAGGTATTCGAGTGCAATGAAATCAGTCTAGCATTGTATAATTTATTATATAATAAAATAAAACAAGGGCTCTAATGACCTTGACGTTCACGAGCCCTAACCCCCCCATCCAAAAAAAAAAGCAAAAAACAACCAATATATATACTTATTTCCCAATATATTGGATAATAAGTAACTGTTCGTTCCATCCCTATATTTCAAACAATTGACTTCAACAAAGTAACAATTTCGTACTTTCTCATGAAAATCCATGATTACTGTTGATCTGTAACGTGAGCCCGAGTTTGACACTAGCGATGAAAAATATTTCATATCGTTGTCCTGCCGTCAAAAGCGACGTTTAATTATTATTTTCCATCATATTTTGTCACGTTCAAACGGAAAAATGATCACCCAAGAAAAACATTTGTGTAATATAGTGCTTTTATTTTATCTAAAACAATATTTTTGAGTAAAAAAGCTGACATTTTAGTCGGTTCTAACTTATGTAAATGATATTTTTGTACTTCGGGATTGTAAGTTATGTTGCATTATATGTGATATATTTCATTGTTAGTGAGTTAGTTTGTATTTGTTATTCTGTGATTGTAGATGTTTATGATCTTCATATATAGGTTTTTACTATGTTATACAGTAAATATTAATAACACTAGGATGAGTAACTGAGAAATTGTTTGATTGTTTTTTCCTATAAGAATGAAAAATACAAAATTTTAGATTCTTCTGATAGTCCGTTTTACAATACATTTACGTCATTTCCTACGCATTGTGAGATATTTAAATAAATCTCTTCAAAAGTATTTGACGCAGACATGATATTTGTGACATTTTCTTCAGATTTTGTAAACTACTAATATTATGTGCAACTTAATTTTGTAAACTACTAATATTATGTGCAACTTAAAACATACAAACAATTTTTTTAATACTAAAAAAACTTTAATATCTTCAAAACAGGAACTTTTAATTTTCTTTAAAGAAATATATCGTATTCAAGAACCATTTTAATACCATATATACACCAATACACAGTAATTTGACTGATTTGAAACTGTTTCAATCTCTTTTTATAAATTTTTTTATGTCACTGTACATGTTATTATAAACTTGTAGGCACCATAGGTAATATATAATTTGTTCATTTAATATTAAATTGTAATAATTTTTCACGAATTGTTTTTTTCACTTTCAGTACACTATAATTTTTCATTTTCAATAAAAATCATAGAATATTGAGTCATGAAGGTCCCATTTTGGTCTATTTAACATGGAATGACCTTATCTGAGGAGGAGGGAGTTCAAATCTTTGCAGTATTTATCTGTCTATATAAAAGCGAAATACCCTTCACATACTGACTAATCACGAAATCTCAGAAACTAGAAAGCCTACAGACTTGAAATTTGGAACGTCGGTTCCTTTCAGACTGTGGACATCCGCTAAGAAAGTATTTTACGAAAATCAATATGGTGAAATGCGGGTTGGAATGTTATACGTATCTATTCTACCATAACTCTAGAGTGCCTGGAACAATTTAAAGAAATTGATACACGGATTGATTTCATGATTTCATTGTTGTAGTGAGCAGCTTGTTGATGTTTTACTAAACGAATATAACGGCACAGCGATTTATTCGAAAAGTTTGTCCTTTACATAAAATCAGTTTCTTTATTCTTGAAGCAGTAAATATAGTAATTAATATTCAGGTTTATTTTAGGGTTTCCTCGAGATCCTGACCTTAAAAAGAAATGCATAATAGCTATGAAAAGGAAAGGTTTCACCCCTTCCAAATATTTAACTATCTGCAATGCTAATTTTGAAAAAACACTTTAAAGGAAGGAGGAACCATTTTTTTTTAATTTAAAGAGCTGTGCATAATATTTGATTTTTCACCTCATCTTCAGGCCTAAACCTAAACGGTTGAGAAAAATTGAAAGATTTCCCGTAAGATTACTTAGAACGTATCCATAAAAAAATTTCTCAAAAATTCTCCCTAAAAATATATTTCTTACAGTAAAAGTGACACATTAAATTAATAATTGTAGCCTACTACATATGTTCATTTCGAAATCTTCCGTCTTTTTACTTTGTGAGCTGAAGAACTAGCGCAATAAATATTGAGAACAGTCTAATAGGGTCGTATAATATAGTTAATAATATCCAATCGACATTTACATTTTAAACGAATTTATCGATTTAACTATGGATTTATTATATTTAACGTAACATATTACAATTAATGAACATCTTGTATGTGTGCGTGGAAATTGTTTTAATATTTGGCTAACATCAGATAGTAAAGGGCAATTAATTATATTTCTAATTTTGATATTTTCTTACATTATTATCGTCTTTCGTTAAAAATATTATGGTTCACTTAAATAAATCTAAACTTGGTAAGCTTGTTTTATTTCAAAATATGTAGGTTAAGATTCCTGTACACAGGATTGGTTTTATCAAACTTTTTATCAGTTCTAGTGTCAAATACTTATTGTAAATACATGTAAACATATTAATGAATTATATTTATAATAATTATTACGATATTATAGGATTAATCTAAATTAAACCATGCACTCATAAAAGATGAACATATTTTATAATATAACGCACATGATTTTAACACTCAAATACATGGATGGATTGTGATAAATTGTTGTAACTTTAATTGTCCCTTGTCCCACTAAAACAATTCCACTGCAGTAAAACATAAAAATGTTATGTTTAAGTGAAAAAATTTCAATGAAAACGGCGCCACCTGCATTGGGTTGTATGGAGGTTCAGCCGGTCGAACCCACGACTGTGGTGGGAGAACTGTGCCAGACAGCCGGCTCGCAGACCCAACACAGAGTGAACGTTTCAGTATATAGTATATTTCTATGGGTGAAACCGATTCTACTCGGCTACTAGTGAATATGGTGACCGTTATAAAAGGAGGCAGGTGGGAGCAGCCTGCGGGCAGCGATGAAAGGCGACTGCAGCGTTCTGTGGCAAGCGTTAAAATGCGATTGCAGCGCTATGTGGCGAGTGTTAAAATTAAAATGCGATTTCAAAGCTGAGTCCTGCCCCCTCTTAAGTTGTGTCAATTTGCCAGAAGATGATTCAAAAAGGAAAGAACTGAAACTTTCTATGTTATTTTATTTATTTGTGTTTGAGAGTAATTATGTTCTCAAAAATAGGGTCGTTTCATTTGTATTCAAACAGAAAACATGACTAGTTCTGTAAAATAGAAATTGTTTTTGGGTGAAAACTTCCCGCTTCATATTGCAATTTTCTTTACTTTCGAGATATGGAGATACCAACCTGGCTGACCTGGGTATCCTGCTCCAGGTTGCGATGGATATCCTCCTCCAGGTTGTGATGGGTACCCTCCAGGTCCACTGGGTCCACCTGGGCCACCAGGTCCTCCAGGTAAACCAGGTGTTCCAGAACTACCGGGTTGACCTGGTCTCCCAGGTTGACCTATTCATATTTTTCAATAAAATATATTTTTAACTTATATCTTATATAGATTTTTTTGAGGTTTTTGAAAGTTTAGTATGCAAAGAAAGATTATATTTTGGTAATGAAATTCAAACAAATATAAAAGCTAAGAACGTCAATATATGTATTTACTTGTTTTATAACGAAATTGTCATTATACTCTTTGTTTTGTGACTGTACCCAAACATTTTTTCTTTATATTTGGGAATGTCTAGAAGTATAAAAATGTGAAACGTTAAATGAAACAGTAGATTCTCTGAACAATACATTATTGGAGAAATATAAGTGTAAGCATTCTTTGTGCACTTCTTTGAGTTCAGAAAGTTTGCACTATTCTACACTTTGAAGAATATTGAGACAATTTACAATAATATGTGAAGTAGTGTGAAAAGCTGCGTGTCGTAGATTTATAAACCCAGCGCCGATGAATACACGATATAGTTGTAGATTATCAACATGAATTCATAGATATAGTTTTATAATTTTAATTTCGTACACAACAACTGCAGTAATGGAGCGAATGAACACGTATATAAATTCCACTTTTATTTAAAAGTGTATTATATACAAGGACAATTTGGATTCATTTTTCTGCATATCGAAACATCATGAATATTTTCGTGCCTAATTTTTTGATTCACATTAACGTGCTGGTATTCTATAGTTAAACTACAAATACATGCCATGATAACTACAAATACAGATATTAAATCGTTTGCACCTCCAGCAGTGATTCACCTCCGGTCAAAATTTTTCTTACCAGGTTGACCTGGGTATCCTCCAGGTTGGGATGGGTAACCTCCTCCTGGCTGTGAAGGGTATCCTCCTGGTCCACTTGGGCCTCCAGGTCCACCAGGTCCTCCAGGTCCACCAGGTGCACCGGGAGAGCCAGGTTGGCCGGGCTGGCCTGTATGTAAAGACAAATTACAAAATGCTCCTCCCTCAAAATTTATACAAAAAGTATTTGAAAATAAGCTTTGATATCATATAACTTATTTTAAAAACGCTAACCTGGTTGTCCAGGATATCCTCCTCCAGGTTGAGATGGGTACCCTCCAGGACCACTTGGGCTACTCGGTCCACTGGGTCCTCCTGGTGCACCAGGATGACTTCCTCCAGGTTGCGAAGGGTATCCTCCAGGACCTCCAGGACCACCGGGGCCCCCTGGTGTTCCAGGAGAACCAGGTCGACCTGGCTGGCCTGGTCTACCAGGTTCACCTGTTGGTTAATTGTATAATATTTCGTGGAGTTTTGAAAAACTTTCATTTCTCGTTTCCGTATCTTCGATTACGTGAAAGTTTGCTTAGAAGAGAATTTTGTCCGTCTATTATGCGTCATCTGTAAACAGCGGACTGACGGATGAGTAAAGTGTAAACTGTTATCTCCACGGAAATTTTCTGTTTATGCTCTAAGTGTTGTATTTTGTTAGGTATAATAAGATAATTGTGTGTCTGAAAAAAGATTTCACCAATGAACATAGTATTTCATAATTATGCATATTCATACGTTCTTCTTACAATTATTTTCTTGCGTTCTCATTAACAGTGTTAATCCAAAAACCTTTGTACTTCGGATTCATATAAACTTGCAACTACTAAATTTTATTATTATTTTGAATTCGATAAAAAAATGGTACCTTAGTTTTCCCATAACACATAGGTCAGTCAACTATTGAACGTTCTTGTTCCAACACTTTTGGTCAGTTAGTGATAGAGTCTTTTATAAAGAATGTATGATCGAAGAAGAATTGCAGAAAATAGAATTTAAATTAAATTTTATTTTTGATGCTGTTATAATGACCTTCATAAGACCTTATAATGAAGTTCATAAGAAAGTGTGCCCAATGGTTTGCTCTTCTTGTTTTGCTTGGTGAAAAAATTGTCTTGGCGAGTTATATGTACGCAATAAAAAGAAAAAGTAGCAATTGTGTATGCTGAGTTGAATAACAATTTGAATGATATTTTAGAACATTCTTTGTCTCAGTAGTTTCTTAGGTAGTTATCACAGCAAAATAACCTGGAATAAATTCCCGACTCGTTGCCGTTTTCCCCTGGTCGAAGTTTTGACTCTTTGACCTAGTTTTATATTTTTTTTCGACCTTTATATGACCTGTTCCCAATACAAAAAATATTTTTGTTGGAAAGGTTACTGAATGAAGATGTCATTTTCGCAGGAGATTGGAACGCAAGATCCCCTCTTTTGGGGAATCCCCCGTTGGTTGGAGTTGGAAAAGTTAATACTTGAATATGATTTCAGTATATGTAACATCAGGGATACATAAAACAGATAACGTAGAGTCTATAATACTCTCCAGAATAGAGAGATGTTTCACTCACACAGTAGTTTAGTGGATAGTAGACAGAGACACATTATCATTAATTTTAAAATAGAAGGAAAAAAAGTTTTTAAGTTGGAAAAAGTCCAGGGGTCGGCAACCTTTTTTCGCCGCGGGTCAAAATCAACCAAAATGTGAGTATTAAAGAGAAGTTTGGGTCAGAGATATTTTCGTATTAAAACGGTTTTTTAGTAAATAATAAGGTATATTTTATTAAGAAAATAATTAGAAACGTAGTTGAATGAATTTTATTTATAGACGTTCTCTTCGATATCAATGGTTCTATTTCCTCGGGTTTTATTATAAATGTAAACATTTCTCCATTCTTCTTAAACTTTGAAACCGACTTTTATATTCACTTTTAATGACGAAAATCCATTGAAAATTGTGTGGTTATTTCCTTGGAGTCGTACGTTCAAATCATTATAATGGTTCGTTATTTCTGTTAAGAACAAAAGTCTTAAAAACATTGTTTATCAATGAGTCCGAGATCATTTTCACCGATTTCGTGAAGAAATGTTTGTGTATCATCAAAATGCTCTACAAATCTATTAAGAACTTTGCCTTGACTTAACCATCGTATTTCAGAATGTAACAACAAATCTCCATATTTCGATTCAATTTCCTCCAAAAAAGCTTTAAAGCGCCTGTGTATTAATGCTGATCGCGCAATTATCATGTTTACGATCTTAACAACCTTTTCCATTACATCCTTAAGTTGTTACATAGATGCCTTTGCAAATAAATTTTCTTTATGTATGATACAATGAAACGATGAAAGTGAGCGGTCAAGTTCATTTTCCATTAGTTTTACAAATCCAACAGTTTTTCCTCTCATACTTGAAGCACCATCAGTTGTTATGGAAAACAATTTACGTTTTAAATCCAATACTTGCCCATTTTTGTAATTTGTAAACTCTTGTACTTGACGAAAAATATCAGTGCCTTTGGTCGTGTCATTCATTGAAGCAAGAACGCATAGTTCTTCATTGAAATTCGAGCTATTTATTCATGCAAATCTAATAATTATTGCAAGCCTACCAATACTATTTATATCGGTACTTTCATCAATTGCAATGCTAATTATGTCACAAGATAACAAATCATTTTTGACCTGTTCATCAATATATTTGGCCATATCTTCAACGCGACGCTAAATTGTTTCAGCTGACAATGGCGTTTCTTTGATTCTCTCAATTATTTGTTTTTTATTTGCGAAGTCATTCCGAAGTGTTCGGAACAATTTATGAATGCGTTTTTCAAAAACTCGCCGTCTGTAAATGGTTTTCCGTTGGTACCAATGCTAAGAGCTGCAACAAAGCTGGCAGATGTCGCGTGATTGTTTCTGGTAACAAAACTCTTTAAGAATTTATTTTGTTTTCCAAAATTTAATACACGTTTAGCAATGTTTTCAGGTTTATCTTCATTTGCCATTTCACTCACATCTTTATGTTTTGAAGAAAAGTGTCGCTCAATATTGTAAGTGCTAGCCGTAATTATATCGGTACATAAAATACATATCAATTTGTCACCATTTTCTATAAACCCTTACTTTTCTGTCCACACATCTTGAAATAATCTCTTTTTTGATTTTTGTTTGTTCATGGTAATTTTTTAAAAGTAATAATATTTATTTCACTCGGTAATAATTATTTAGCTGCGTAACTATTCTTGTGCTATTGAACATGTGCTATAACTATAACTGACACAACTGAGAGAACGACACGTGCTTCCAATAATGGTAAAATTTGTTCGGATAATGTCGCTGTATTCCACCTAAAATCATTACTGCAACTTTGTAATAGAAATGGATCTCATATACATAAACACTTATGTGTATAAGATCCATGGTAGTTGAACTAAAATGTTGTTCTTAGTATCTATTTTCAATTTTTTTTTTATTCTCAAAATGTTTGTTTCATGTTTATGTTGTTTAATTTATTTTTATATATTATACTTTTTTTCGAAACTAAAGTGGGTCACTTGAAATTATCAAATGGGTCACTCAGTGACCCTCGGGTCATAGGTTGCCGACCCTTGTTATAGACGTATTGACTGAGGATGATATGAAAAGAAAACTACTCAGAACGATTTTTTTTTACAAAATGCGGTAGATCTAGACATATGGATAAGAGGAAATACAGTTCGATG
Organism: Laupala kohalensis; assembly: GCA_002313205.1. Taxonomy (NCBI): domain Eukaryota; kingdom Metazoa; phylum Arthropoda; class Insecta; order Orthoptera; family Trigonidiidae; genus Laupala; species Laupala kohalensis. Next base: position 395,226 of record NNCF01129167.1, read on the forward strand.
TGTGAAGTGAAGTGAAAAATTACTGTACAACAAAAGAAAATGGTTCTTTTTGTGGGAAGATGTGGTGGGATGAATCATTTACGATACTGAAAAAGAAGCAAAACCACCTTAGGGGAAGTATATAAAAGCTAGAAATACAATTAGAGAGACAATACTTAAATAGAAATGTAGAGGGGCACTGAGAGTGTATAAATGAGGTTACATCTAAAAAACGAGAAAACTGGAAGGTGTTTCTTTAGAAAAGTATACAACAGAACATTTGGGGTTTTCCGGATATAGTTGAGAGAAAGAAGCTAAAATACACTGTTTTATGGAACAACATCAAGACGGGGTGTACCTTCACTATTAGTGCTAAGAATTCAAGAGAGGAATTATTGAGCAGTCTGATGAGAATTACAGATGTTGATGCTATACGAATGCATAATGTGGTAGAAGAGTATGAGGAATGGGTTTTGGTTGAGAATGTTTCGGATATAAATAACAATCTAAAGAAAAAGAAAAGTGCAGGCTTCTGCCATGTAATACCAGAGAATGATCCGCAAAGTTTTATACTATATTAAACAATAATAACTCAGTTGTACATTTTCTATTACAACTTGGGTATTATCCAAAAGTTTGGAAAATTAGTAATATAAATTTGTTCTTGAAGGATAGAAATAGAAACACAACCCTTAATAAATCCTATAGATCTATCACGTTATTACCGTCTTTAGGAAAAACTTTAGATAAGTTAATAAAGAAGAAGTTAACTTTAAAATTGACCCACAAAATTTCAGCAAAGCACAATTTAGATTTGTGGAAGGAAACGGAATGGAAGGTGCAGCTAAAAATTGGTCGAAATAGTAAGACAACACAAGACCAAATTTTTATTACCAGTGAGCGTGGTTTTCGGGGGCGCTTTTGATAGCGTCGTACGAAGCGACGTTGTCAAAAGTCTAGCAAAATCGATTATCTCTTGCAAGCTATTCAAGTCAGTCCAGTCATATTTTGAAGATTGCTATGTAGTGCTGGAGGTAGGACACGAAAAGAAAGAATGTTAATATATTGCGTACCTCTCGGAGTCCCATGTTTCTTTTATCAAGCCCTACCCTCCGCAGGCCAAAGCACATTCTTAAAACTTTTTGTGTGATATTCCAAATATGAGCTGATTGTTGATCTGTGTAAACTGAATGTAAACCAAGAACTTTTATTTTGTCTTATAATCACTCTCCAGTTGATAATTTTGATAATTGGTAGCCACCCTCGTTTCGCCGTTCCAGGAATGATCCGCTTGTTTTTTCTCGTGATATTCTAAGGTATTGCTGGTGACTTGTTTCCTGGAATCTTGTCAATATTTTATTACTCTACGTTTTTCAATTTGCGATTGCTATGCTCTCCAATTAGTAGCAGAACATCATATGCATAAGTATCACCTCTACATCTGACTCGTGATGCACGGGCAATAGTATGTTGCTTAATAATAAATTCCAATAAAATGGCCCCGTGTAATGAAACATTGCTATCTTTCATCACATACTGTGAAAGTGTGTGGACGAATAGGGTACATGTAAATCATTTTGCGAGAGAATTGAGACTATGTTTACGACCTCGGAGTCGTCGTTATATGGCAACATCAACAAAGGTAAAAGTCCTGCTACCAGACCTGTGTCATAAAGATGGCTTTCCTTTATCAAATACGAAGAGGGAAGGCAATGAAAATTGATAATGTCATATTAAATTGTTATTAGAAAGGGTGGAGAAAGAAATTAAGAGCAAAATTCCCGGAATGCTGTCAGATTAACTGGGATCGGCCAAGCGAAGCGAGAGACCTGTATTGTTTTTTTTACCTAAGGTAACATACTCTTACGATAATAATAGGAAGCGATTCCCACCTGATTCTTCCTGGTGCAAGTCTTATGCGGACACCGAGACTTCAATGCACATTTATTAATAATGGGATTAACAGACGACTGGGCATGTGACCGTCGGGAACAGATTGTGGACCATATAATTTATGAATGTAAGGTAAACAATGAAGAATAGAAAAGACTTACCGATGAAATGAAGATAACAGAAGTGGTAAATACATCAATGTTGTGGAAGATAATACTCGAACGAATTATGAATAATATCAAAAGATCACGATAAAACTAATGACAATATGTATTGCGGCTTGAAAAGCAGTAACTAGACCAATAGATCGCGCCCGCCTCCAGTCGGCAGGGATGGAATTAAGACTAAGTATCACAATAACTCAAAACAGGACAAACGAAACGTTGTAGAAAGACAACCAAAACAATACTAAAAATACTATGAACGAAGAATTAATAAAGAGAAGAATTCCCGAGTAACGACCAAGAGTCCAGGAACCAGACAACTAAAGAACTAAAACGAAGAAAAAAATGTACAAAAAATATTTATAATGATAGATTCATAATGCACAACATTTTAACTTAGGTCTTCTTCAGATGTTCAAAAATTGCAATATAAAGAATATTTTTACTATATTAAGCAGTTACAAACTTTTATAAAACAAACGTGGATGAAATATCTGTGATAAATTAAGAAGAGAGCTTACGAAGTATACACCTTATCATTAAATTAAAATATTTAAACACTTTCATTATTCATTTATTTCTAAGTAGTCGAAGCTTTGAACCCAATCCTTCAATAATAGATTCTATTCACGAAAAATGATAAATAATAGAAGTAGTATATATAATTAGACTCCTAGTATTATTTTAATGTCTTTTTGCAAAAAAATACAACCATGATTTTATTTACGATTTGATAAATTCAGTTTGTACACTTATCACGTAAACAATATAATATATTCAGATTACTTGTTAAAATAAATAAACATGATTAGCATACCTGGATGTCCTGGATATCCTGCTCCAGGTTGTGATGGATATCCTCCGGGTCCACTAGGCCCACCTGGGCCTCCGGGACCTCCTGGACCACCAGGACCACCTGGTGCTCCAGGAGATCCAGGTTGTCCTGGCTGGCCTGAATACAAATGCGTTATGTTAAAATACTACGTATTATATTTTCAATAATTTCTCGCTCTTGTTCAGAAGTATATTTTCCATTTAATCTTTTACTCAAAGAGCCCGAGGATTCTGTCCGATGCCGGTCTGTGAGACCCCCGCTGCCGGTAAATAGACTTTTCTCGGTAAAGATGAAAAATAATACATTTGTATTTATGAAATTGTCACAACATTTTTACTCTTATTCGTAACATAATTGCGTGATTTCATTTTTTAAACTGGCAACACGATCTAAAAATAATTTAAAAAATTGTAATTTCCCGATGATGGCACGAATAAATGCCGAAACGTCCTTAAAACGTTTTGAATACAATTAAATGGAAAATAAACACCCCATGAATGTCGAGTAATATATGATAATATAATTTTATATAATAGACGTAATTACAATAGTACACTATTAATTAGCGTAATTCGTTACGATTATATTGAGAGAAACAATTTTAAGAATCTTTAACATGAATAAACTAATATTGAAGTACTTTAAAAAATATTTCAAATTTTCGTTTCCAACCATTTTTCTCCATTAAAACGTGTGTTTTTTTGGTCACTGCTATTTTTTATTTCTCGTAGTACATTAACTCATATTGTGTGTTTGAATATCTAATTACGTACTGAAATTCAAAATACTAAGATGGAATATTATCAACCTGGCTGTCCTGGAAAACCTCCTGGTTGCGATGGGTAGCCTCCTCCTGGTTGAGATGGATAACCTCCAGGTCCACTGGGTCCACCAGGGCCTCCTGGACCTCCAGGGCCACCGGGTGTCCCAGGTGAACCAGGTCTGCCAGGCTGACCTGGTTGCCCTACAGACAATTAAACTGATAACAGTTCGTGTGCAGAATTTATATATTATGTTTTAAAATTTGGGTCACATATCTTTTCTCGTTTGAAAATTTTATATGCAATTATTTCCGATTGGTGTTTTTTCATTATCATACCTTTAGCGAGCTCTCATAAATCTTTGACATTTTATCGATTTGTCTCTTCGTATTTCTACAGTAGTAGGTAAAAGCAGTAAATAGATGTTACGAAACTTTCATTTTTCACTTTGTTTCATTAACTTTTAAGCCTTTTTCATTGAGGCATTAGCAATGCAAATAACAGAGTTATATATTAAACTATTAGAGAAATGAGGGCCACTGTTCTGAAACAATGACTCATACACTCGACTTTGTAAAGAAACATTTTACGATGAGAACTTGGATTTTTAATTATAACCCTGGTATATAAATAAAGAAATATTATTTATTCTTATGACATTCACTGCGTTTATTAAATAAAATGTTGCTTCTGTATTGTAGAAGCTCGCCGAGTAGGGTTTTTCGGAGTTTTCATATGAAAGTGACCATTTAAGGTGGAAATATGTTTTCCTGAATTTTTGCTCTATCTTGAACTACTTGGGAAGTCATCTCAGTTTTCTAAAAACAATTCACGGATATTTCGATTCTTCATTTTAAAACGTATGCAAAGTATTTAACGTGGTCATTGTTTGTCGCTAACGATAATGGTATAGTATATTAGTATACTATTAAATATCTAATTGAGGAATAGTTTCTGAATTTTGTACATAAACAATAATTCAAATATCTACAATATGTTTCATGAGTTTCAACTTATAATTTTGAATATTTGTTTTAATTTTCTGTAAATGTTTGTTGTCTTGTCCTAATTTTTGTATGGACACTGAGAGAAAACTCGTATTATAGATTGGAATTCGATATTTTTTATTTGGCATTTATTTTATAAATGTACAATTGTAGTAGATTAAGAAAAGATTCTTCGAAAGTTCAATGTTTATGGACTGCTTTGCCTACATTACTACATTAACACAGTACGTTATAACGTTAGCACGCAAACTACCCGGAAAATCCGCGTTATTTCAACTAGTTCCTAAAAAACGGTTTTGCTACTATTGAAACAACAAACTAAAACGTTTCTCGACAAAAACGAAATCAAATTAAATCGCTATTTATTCCCCATGTCTGTGAATTTCATCTAAATTGTAGATTGAATTCTCAAAATAAAATACATAAATTTATACATTTCTCACTTATCATTACATAATAGTTACAAATACAAACTAGTCCTAGTTAAGGTAAAACAAATAAGTATTCCTATTATAAATTATGTAACGAATAAAATGAGAAGAATATAATTAAGTTCTTTCACGTTTATTTTATTTCTCTCAGTTTTATTTTATTTATTTTTGGTCATGATTATTACCTTATTTCAACTTAATTTGGAGAACTCAAGTCAGTAATTTATTCAAACTTAAAACTCATTGAAAAACCTTAAACTCAGAGTTCACCTGGTTGTCCCGGATATCCGCCTCCAGGTTGCGATGGGTATTCTCCAGGTCCACTTGGTCCACCAGGACCTCCAGGAGCACCTGGTGCACCAGGAGATCCAGGTCTGCCTGGTTGTCCTGGCGAGCCTAAAATAAAAGGATTTAATAACACTCAACCAGTTTGAATCATTGCTGCTCCATCTAATTAATAAAGATATTTGGATTATTTAATAATTCTCCTTTCAATTTTATATTTTCCAAAGTCAATGAACATGCAAGAAAAGGTTTTCATGATACCGAACAATATTTCATAAATTTACACGTCAATCGCGAACAGCAATTATTGCCATAATAAATTAAATAATTAATATTGAAATCCTTTTAAATTTAGTTTCTTCATAAACTGCATTTCTTCGTATACGTCCAAACTTTTAGTCTGCAATGCGAGATGTTGTAAGAAGTCTGTTTCTGTAGAACCACCTACTAAAAATTACCGCAAAAAGAAGAGACCCAACTGAAACCAGTTCAATCCCCTGGACATATCGCTATGGTCCGGGAATATAAATAATGAAATATTATTTTATCTTGCGAATTTATTGTGTTTATTAAATGAAATTGTTATAATATCTACCTGGTTGCCCTGGGTATCCACCTCCAGGTTGTGACGGATGTCCTCCTCCAGGTTGTGATGGGTAGCCTCCTCCAGGTTGTGATGGGTAGCCTCCGCTAGGTCCTCCCGGTCCTCCAGGGCCTCCAGGGCCTCCAGGTCTGCCAGGCTGACCTGGTTGGCCTGAGTATTAAAAATATACGAGCTTGTTGTATTTCGTTATCTAGTTAAGAGGAAAAGAACACTTACAATGATTTGCCAGGTAAGATGATGTGCCAATATCGAGTTTTTGTGAACCGACTCACTTATCATCGATACTCACATTTCTAGTATTTGTAATGCTTGTGATGATGCACGACTGTACGTCACGGGGATCACGAAATATTAGATTATGTAAGGTGAGAGGAGGTTAGTAAATCCTGATTTAAGAGAGATAATACCGTAGGTGAAGAAAGCAGCTTTTGTCGTAAATTAAAAACGTCACTTGATTCTGAGACGTACTGGCGAGAGGATTTACTGGGAAGAGGAGCTAGAAGTATTCTACGTTTCCTACTCAAATTTGTTGCACTATTGAGATGTCTACGTCAGAATATTTCTGGAGTATTTCTAGTTATAAATAACATACTTGTAATTAATGAATTTGAGAGAATTTCAGTGTACGTGGTTGACATGGTACGTAACTTTTGTAAGACAATTTGGTGCAGGTGAGGTGTCATATTGCGTAAGTTTTATGCGTGGTTACAACTCAAAGTATTTCAACAACTTGCGCTATCATAATCATTAATGAACTTTTGAAATTTTTTGTTGTGTTCAAATAATTCTACATCTTACAGTATTTGATTATTATGCGTATAAAACGGATTCGACTGAGCAAGTGGTCAGTATAATTGTATTGCATTTAAATAACTTTCAATTGATGTTTATCAAATTATTATTAGTAATTTTGTTTAAAGCTAAATACTTCACAATTTAACCCAGTGCGTAAGTGTTAATTTGGTTGTGCTGTAAGAACACAGGGTTTGAAACATGAAGGTTTCGTGCACATAATTCTATTATGTTATTATTTTGTAATTAGACCTAAAATACTGGACGTGGTATAATGATATAATTGTAATAATATTTTTGATATTTTAAGTTTGATAAATTACGTGAAAGTTCAGGTAACGTAGGAAAATTACGAATAGAAGGAAGGTGTAAAAATGTGTCAATGAACCATCCAGTGCCTTTGGAATTATTTCAATGAAATTTTAAGGAGCAGACGAGGACCGGTTCATTAATTTACAAGTTAGTAAGTAAGAAGATAATTTTCACAAGTTTGTAAAAATATCCAGTTTTAAGCGTTTCACAAAGGTACACTTGTAAACTTGTAAATACAAGTGAATTTTTACAAGGATAATGTACTGAAGTAAATGGGAGGACACGGCATGATAAGCAATTGGAATCTCAAATATCCATATATGGATATATTCTTGTAATTATGTTTTATTCTTGATGTTTTCTGAATATTTATATCTACCGCCAGTCAGTAATTAGTAAAGGAACGTAATCTGAAGGACTAAACGAATATCAAATTACTAGTGTTAATTTTATTTCCTCAAAAACAGGATGGGAGGCATAAGTAAGATACCCGCTACTTATTATTTGTCCACTTTTTGCTTCTGTGAAGATAATCACATTTCTACTCACCTGGCTGACCAGGATATTCTCCTCCAGGTTGCGATGGGTAACCTCCTGGTCCGCTTGGACCACCGGGACCTCCAGGACCTCCAGGTCCACCAGGACCTCCAGGTGCGCCGGGAGAGCCAGGTCTGCCAGGATGTCCAGGATATCCGCCTCCAGGTTGTGAGGGGTAACCACCTGATCCACTGGGTCCGCTAGGTCCGCTAGGCCCGCTAGGTCCGCTTGGTCCACTCGGTTCGGTAGGTTGTTCGGGATATTCTCCAGGTCCAGGTTGACCTGCAATAAATCAGGATTATAATACTCCAGACTTTAATAAGTACTTTTATGTGTGACAAGAATACATTTTAAATGCCGTCGATGTCACATCAAATAATAGTGACATCTGGCTTTATTTAACGATAGTTGGAAATAGTGACTTCTAACACTACTTAATGAAAGTAAAATAGTAACTTCAATGAATTGTACATCCCAGGATTGCATCTTTTCAATCTCATGGATAATACTCATTCGCCTACGTAACGGAAAGTAAATTTATATTTTTTTCGATATTCACATTTGGTTAAGAACCATTAGTATATAGAGCATAATATTCTTGATCCAGTCCACGTTCATTGGTACCTTAATATTTTGGAATTCAAGTCACGTATTCTGTGTTGGTTTATTTTTATCCTATATCGTCCGGATAAACAGGATTTTTAATATTTCGGATAGTTGTCAGTCAAAATTATCCCCTATATCTAAGATTCTGCTCTTCTGAGATATGTTGAAAATATGAATGAGTAATATTGCAATGGATACATCTACCTATATGGAGTCAATGTGGGTAGAGTTGCTGACTGGATGTTAGGGTTCGATCCACTGCGGGATGAGGATTTTTCATCTCATCCCAACATCCAGGTTGATTCTCAGACCTACTCAACCTGCTGTCAAATGAGTACCGTGTCTATCCTGGTGTCAAACTGGCCGGAGCGAGATTCTGGCCACATTTCCTCCTCCGAGTAACGAGGCTAAGTAATTGCGGAGTTCTGCCCTCCACAAACCCCTTGAGCACCTTCGGGACCTGTTGTGGGATAGTGTGACTTAACATCTAACTAGGTGCAAAATATTAAACTTTTCTCTTTTAAGGAAATTTTTTAACAAGTAAGAATGAAGAAAGACGTAATAGGTGTAAATAAATCTATAAACTAAATTTTAAACTTGATCATAGTTTGCTTAGAGTTGTATCCAAAAATGGATTTGAAAGTAATATTTTTAGAAAGAGCAATAATCGTATATTTTGCTCTAACAATTCGTGAAAAGGTTACTCACAGTTGTAGATTTACTTTTACAGTTTACCTATTATCAAAAAAGGTAATTGTAACATTATTTGTATGACACAATCAACTACTACAAGTACTTGTTTGAGGAGGAATAGTGTCCTCACGTGCCACTGATGAACTAAGCGTGCACTTTGGGCAGCGAGCCACCCACGTTCATTATTCACAGTTTTATATGCTAATCACGGAATAAGTGAACAGTATCTTATTATTTGACACCAGAAGCAAAAGTGTTTTACATCTTCAATATCGTCGAATTCGACTCTCACTTTTATACTGTCCGCAGCTACCTCATTTTAACTGAAAAAAACAACAACAACAACATATTGCTATATAAATCCCCGATAAAAATGCTGACATACCTGAGACCTCCTGCTAAAAGAAGTCCCGCTTTCGATGCTCTGTTTCTATCCTCTATCTATATTTCTATAGCTGAATATAGATGTTGCAATAATTTTTTTCCGCACCTAATCACTAGAAAATAAGAGTTTAAAACTAATATATTTACCTACAACAGATGAATTGTTCCGTTTATTCACTTTCTTTATGAGAAATATGGGAAAGATTATTGATCTATGAATTATACAAAATATCTTATATAATCTGACGGACATTCTATTTCACAATTTATTAGTTTAAATTATAAAGTTTTTAAGCAAAATAAATCATTTGTCTACAAAAGGTCGTAAAATTTTCAATTTATATGTTTCGAAAAACCCAACATACACGGTTAAAACGATCGTGCAAGTAACAGTTTACAAAACACCTGGAGCGGGTAGTCAACTCTTGCTTACAGGTGTGTCTTGTGCCTGCGCTGTTCTGAAAAATTGAGATTTCCGCTAAACGATATATTATATTTGTACAGTGTTCCTCGGGAACCCACCGAGGCTACAGAGTGGAACTGGTCCCGCAAAGAATAGAAGAAGAGATTACTTCCCACTTCTACCAACAGAGAGCGTCACGAACCTAACTGCTGACAATTGAACGTCAAGTCAGATGACAGGCAGGCAGGCAGGTTACGAGGCTGGGTATTATCAGAAACTTAGAATAGGTGTAAAATATGTATTGTATCTTTATAACATTTATTTCTTGGTCATTTTTCGATACTGAAAAAACTTATAACTATTAGCATTACTGAATAGTGTGAATTTACTGAGTAAATTCGATGTATTATTGATCTAACAAATAAAAAGTCATCTTGACAATGAAACTCTTTTTTAGAGCACCCAATCAGATAATTTTTACCTCAACAATAAGCTGCATATTTTATTGAACCTTTTTTAATCTTGTTGGTTAATCGTTAGGAGAGGTTTGCTGTGTTTGATGGTGAAGGCGTGTGTAGCTCTTGTGTTTTGTGTAAACATAATATAATAATTCTGATAATTGGATGCAAAATTCATATAATTTGTTTCAATTCGAATTTTTCACATAATTACGTAACAGGAAACACATGCAAATATACTTTTATATTCATAATTTGTTTTTTATCTCAAAAGAGGAAAAACTTCTGCTCACCCGGCTGAACAGGGTATTCTCCACCGGGCTGGGATGGGTAACCTCCAGGTCCATTTGGTCCACCTGGACCACCAGGACCTCCAGAACCTCCAGGCCCACCAGGATAGCCAGGTCTGCCAGGTTGACCAGGATAGCCCCCTCCAGGTTGCGAAGGGTAACCTCCAGGTCCACTTGGACCTCCAGGACCCCCGGGACCTCCAGGTCCACCTGGTGCACCTGGTCTTCCAGGCTGACCTGTAAGAGAATATTATCTTATGTTCGAAATAAAAATAATTAATTTATCGAAATGATTTTCATTTTAAAACTAAATGTTATTTAATTGCATTGCATTGCAATTTATCAACCGTCGAGTATAATGTCATTCTTTGACACTTCTGTACTGTTTTGCAAGCAATAGGGCAAGTCGCCGCACTATTTTCGTAAGCCAGTATTATGTAATTATTGAGAAATTGTCATTAATCAGAAAATATCGTTTTGTAAAACTATATTACAAAGTATGCATGTTCATTGTGTTCCTCAATATACCGAAAGACCACAATCCTCCTTCACAATTCCACCTTATCGTAACTACATGGTCATGTCGAAATCACTAAGACGATACAATTCCATTTGTTAGTACTTATTGATGCCGTGTGTTGCAAAAGTTGGATATATATAAATAAAGCTATCTTGACGGACTGTGTCTCATTCATTCATCTACGCAAAACCTTCAATACTGCAGCTAAGCACATGACATTTTGACAGTAATTTCGTTGTATAACGTAACCACTCTGAGAAAGGATTCTTCGAGATTTGAATTCTAAAAGGGAAAACCTGAGAATAAATTGTGTATTCGAAGTTTTACTATTTTCAGTTTACTTCACGAACTAATTATATATGTATATCGTCTCAGATAAGTATGCTAAAATCGTAAATTTGATTTTCTCAAGTCAGATCTTTTTTTTATTTTTTTCATATTTTATCTGGTGCGAAGGATGATAAATTATTTATTATCGTTATTGTTCATACTAACGGTTTGACATGTTATTTTCGTTATACTATCTAAATTAATAGGATTATCCACTTTTTTACATAGGTGTTGCAGATTTACATGTCTGAAAAGAAATTCATGACATTTTAGATATTTAATTTTTTTATGTGTGGGAGGAAAGAAAAGATTTTGTGCGTTGTCCTGCGCGACTAACACATAAATATTTCTCTGTTTGCGTTGATTAATGATAGAAACTTGAAGTTTGGATATGATATTACATTTGTGTTGTAGATGTTCACAAAAATAGAGTTCTCGAAATTCAAATTTTATATCTTTACTTAATATGATTTTTTAAGGTATCAACACTCTTTTAGAATGAAGACGTGCAATTTATCGACACAAAATTATAATACCATTTAAAAGTCTTCCAACGACCAAAACTTTCGAGGAGAGTGCTTGGGTTTTAGAAATCTCTTTGATTTTTACCGTTCATATTTGGAATCATTATTTCTTGAATTATAATTTGTGGTCCTTCTTTAGAAAGCTATCATGTTGATTCTACATTCCTGAGGAACAATATAGTAATCTCATCTTGACCGCGAAATGATTTACGAAGTCCGTAGATTTTCTGTGCACAGGTATATATTAATTTTGTCATAAATTAGGTGAAGTTAGTAATTGTGACTGACAGGGTTGTCGCAGTCTATTATGTTTCTAAGTGGAAGTATATACATGTAACTGAGAACAATGTTTACTTGACACGAGCTAGTGATAGACTGATTTCCTTCCGCATACTAGGTTACAATATTTAAAAGCTAGGGAACGGCTTGTTCTTCAGATCTTTTACCTCATGACAAGTCGACAATGAGTGAAATTAGTTGTGTCCGTGCATTGTATTACAATCCACGAAATTTCTAATTAACTCATTAGTCAGATATGGAGAGTATACTTCTTTTCAGATGAAACTTTTACAAATATTTCTAGTTCATTTCTTGATTAGAGATGACTTCTATTAAATGGTTAACATATATTACTTTCAAAAACAAAGACTTTTTGAAGAAGAAATTCTTATATCCACGTATGTTTACCTGGTTGTCCCGGATATCCTCCTCCAGGTTGCGATGGGTATCCTCCGCCGGGTTGCGATGGATATCCTCCTGAACCACTTGGTCCTCCTGGACCACCAGGACCTCCTGGACCTCCAGGTCCTCCAGGAGAACCAGGTCTGCCAGGTTGACCTGGCTGGCCTGGATGTAAACGTTTTATTAAAATGATTTAATATAAATAAATATTATCTAAATATTAAAAATTCACGAACTGATTTACAATAATAAAACACGTGTGTGATTTTTGATCGATTTAACGTGAAATTTACTATCCGTTTCACGTTTAACCTTAATTTTTAGTGTCAGAAATAAATTTTTTTAACAAATTTTGTACTTTCTTGTATGAGACACAAGATTTAAAAAAACAAACAAATGTTCGACCTGGTTGTCCTGGGTATCCTCCTCCTGGTTGCGATGGGTATCCTCCTCCGGGCTGTGATGGGTATCCTCCTCCGGGCTGTGATGGGTATCCTCCTGGTCCAATTGGTCCTCCAGGTCCTCCGGCACCCCCGGCTCCTCCAGGTCCTCCAGGTGCTCCAGGAGAGCCAGGACTGCCAGGTTGACCTGTTGATAATACATAATGATTATACTGAAGTATCTGCGTTATTTATATAGAAAATTAATACTAAGATTATCTATTCTTGTTACCTTAACTGAATATTCGTTAAAGATAAGTAAAAATTATAGGCGGTTACATATTAAAAGGAGAAGAACGAAGGGACTGCGTTTGTACAAGAAAGGAACAAATGGATGGTTATATAACCCTTCGCCAGAAAGAGATATTCATTAGCAGAGCGGTCCATTGAGATGGGATTTTAATTGTAAAAAAGTACGGAGAAGAATCAAGGTTGGTCATTGTGCCGGGCAATATGTGTTCATACAATACAAGATGAATGAGACTGGACAGAATAATGGGATGGGGAACGACTGCACAGAAGAAGCTTGGTTTGGAATGAAAGGTGTGAGTTACACATTAGAATAAAGTATTGTAGTTAGAGCGCAGGGAGATGAAATGTTCCTTTCAAAAATGAATATTGTCTTATGGAAAGAAGAGCGGAGCGGAATAGTGTTAGTGTTGACAAACGACGTTATTGGTCCAAGTTGAAAATACGTCATTACAAGTTAAGCCAATCAGAGGCGAGTCATGTGAGAAAAAAATTGTTAAGTTATTGGCTAGAAAGAATCACCTACGTCGGAGGAGGAGATTGTTCTCTCGATTTTTGGGTCATGGAGAAAGGTCTTTAGTTTTATAATTCTGTTATTTTGGATAATACTTATCACCAAATATGAATTGAACTATTATAGCGCAACATGCCAAAAATGAATAATAACTCACAGGCATTGTAAAAGAAATTAAAAAAGAAATATTGTACACAACATTGCATTCTGAATTACCATTATCAGATTATTACTGAGTTTAACTCAAAAACTAAAATTTTATCGTTCTCTGTATGGTCTGTATCACTCACTAGGTATAGTAAAGCAAATCCAAGTATTTTGAATACATTTATCTCCAACCTCTATTGTAGATCATATATTAATTGCAGTGACATCTAATATAGGGATCAAATTCTGAAATCTTTTACTTTTTAGAGGACAAAGAATAGGGGTTGAACTAATTATTTAATTAATTATTATTTTGAAAAGTGTCATCCAAACTCAATGAGCAACATAATACCTATATGGTCCAAGAGTCAATTACAGGAATTCACAAGTCAGATTAACATTTTGAAATAAAGTAAAGTTATAGAACTTTAATGTATATTTGCGTAAATACATTTTAAACGATGCGTGTATTAATAATGGTTATGTAATAAAAATGATCATTTACGCATAGAGGTTTTATTGTTGTAGGTACTGCGAACTATACTAACGAAACAACTTATGTATGCCTAAAATAGCTATATGCAAACGCAACACCGACAAAAAAATTTGAAAATACACAAATTTAAGGCAGTATATTGTACGAAAATTCCAAAATGTTAAAAGATAACTGCATCATATTGCCTTACACAATAAACCTCTTCACCAATCAACAAAACCAAAAAAAAAAATAAGACAAGACGAAAATAAGTACAGAATACACTAATCAAACTCATATTATAGAGCAGTGCTATAATTAAAAACCTCTAAAGTCCTTAGAGCAAACATTAGAAGGCTCAAAATAAAAAGAAGAGAATTATTTATATGGACAGAAAAATTACGTTAAATTCGATCGAAGAGAAAATGAAATTTCATTAAAAAAATATATTTCAAGCAGATAGTTGAATTGATAAAATAATAATTTAATTAAAAAAAGTATCAACATACCACTTTGATCTCCGGGACCACCCGGTCCTCCAGGCCCTCCTGGTACACCAGGTGTTCCAGGATATCCTCCTCCTGGTTGAGACGGGTATCCGCCGGGTCCACTGGGTCCGCTTGGACCTCCAGGTCCACCGGGTCCACCAGGTCCGCCGGGACTTCCTGGCGCCCCAGGCGATCCAGGTCTTCCAGGTTGTCCAGGATATCCTGCTCCAGGTTGAGATGGTTGTCCACCGGGTCCACTTGGTCCCCCGGGTCCTCCTGGCCCTCCAGGTCCCCCAGGTCCTCCGGGTGCACCGGGTGATCCAGGTCTTCCAGGTGTTCCAGGATATCCTCCACCAGGTTGAGACGGGTATCCGCCGGGTCCACTAGGTCCACTGGGTCCGCTTGGACCTCCAGGTCCACCGGGTCCACCAGGTCCGCCGGGACCTCCTGGTGCCCCAGGCAATCCAGGTCTTCCAGGTTGTCCAGGATATCCTGTTCCAGGATGAGACGGTTGTCCACCGGGTCCACTTGGTCCCCCAGGTCCTCCAGGTCCCCCAGGTGCGCCGGGCGATCCTGGTCTTCCAGGTGTTCCAGGATATCCTCCTCCAGGTTGAGACGGGTATCCGCCGGGTCCACTAGGTCCACTGGGTCCGCTTGGGCCTCCAGGTCCACCGGGTCCACCAGGTCCGCCGGGACCTCCTGGTGCCCCAGGCAATCCAGGTCTTCCAGGTTGTCCAGGATATCCTGTTCCAGGATGAGACGGTTGTCCACCGGGTCCACTTGGTCCCCCAGGTCCTCCAGGTCCCCCAGGTGCGCCGGGCGATCCTGGTCTTCCAGGTGTTCCAGGATATCCTCCTCCAGGTTGAGACGGGTATCCGCCGGGTCCACTAGGTCCACTGGGTCCGCTTGGGCCTCCAGGTCCACCGGGTCCACCAGGTCCGCCGGGACCTCCTGGTGCCCCAGGCAATCCAGGTCTTCCAGGTTGTCCAGGATATCCTGTTCCAGGATGAGACGGTTGTCCACCGGGTCCACTTGGTCCCCCAGGTCCTCCAGGTCCCCCAGGTGCGCCGGGCGATCCTGGTCTTCCAGGTGTTCCAGGATATCCTCCTCCAGGTTGAGACGGGTATCCGCCGGGTCCACTAGGTCCACTGGGTCCGCTTGGGCCTCCAGGTCCACCGGGTCCACCAGGTCCGCCGGGACCTCCTGGTGCCCCAGGCAATCCAGGTCTTCCAGGTTGTCCAGGATATCCTGTTCCAGGATGAGATGGTTGTCCACCGGGTCCACTTGGTCCACCGGGTCCACCTGGGCCTCCAGGTCCGCCGGGGCCTCCTGGTGCACCGGGTGATCCAGGTCTTCCAGGTGTTCCAGGATATCCTCCTCCAGGTTGAGACGGGTATCCGCCGGGTCCACTTGGTCCGCTTGGCCCTCCAGGGCCACCAGGTCCGCCGGGACCTCCTGGTGCCCCAGGCGAGCCAGGTCTTCCAGGATGTCCAGGATATCCTGCTCCAGGTTGAGACGGTTGTCCACCGGGTCCACTTGGTCCACCTGGTCCGCTTGGACCTCCTGGTCCTCCAGGTCCGCCGGGGCCTCCTGGTGCACCGGGCGATCCAGGTCTTCCAGGTTGACCAGGGTATCCTCCTCCAGGTTGAGACGGGTATCCACCGGGTCCACTTGGTTTCCCGGGTCCTCCAGGCCCTCCAGGTCCCCCAGGTCCTCCGGGTGCGCCGGGCGATCCTGGTCTTCCAGGTGTTCCAGGATATCCTCCTCCAGGTTGAGACGGGTATCCGCCGGGTCCACTAGGTCCGCTTGGACCTCCAGATCCACCGGGTCCACCAGGTCCGCCGGGACCTCCTGGTGCACCGGGCGATCCAGGTCTTACAGGTTGACCAGGGTATCCTCCTCCAGGTTGAGACGGGTATCCACCGGGTCCACTTGGTTTCCCGGGTCCTCCAGGCCCTCCAGGTCCCCCAGGTCCTCCGGGTGCACCGGGTGATCCAGGTCTTCCAGGTGTTCCAGGATGTCCTCCTCCAGGTTGAGACGGGTATCCATCGGGTCCACTTGGTCCTCCGGGTCCTCCTGAGCCTCCAGGTCCGCCGGGGCCTCCTGGTGCACCGGGTGATCCAGGTCTTCCAGGTGTTCCAGGATATCCTCCTCCAGATTGAGACGGGTATCCACCGGGTCCACTGGGTCCGCTTGGCCCTCCAGGTCCACCAGGTCCGCCGGGACCTCCTGGTGCCCCAGGCGTGCCAGGTCTTCCAGGTTGTCCAGGATATCCTGCTCCAGGTTGAGACGGTTGTCCACCGGGTCCACTTGGTCCACCGGGTCCGCTTGGACCTCCTGGTCCTCCAGGTCCGCCGGGGCCTCCTGGTGCACCGGGCGATCCAGGTCTTCCAGGTTGACCAGGATATCCTCCTCCAGGTTGAGACGGGTATCCACCGGGTCCACTTGGTCCCCCGGGTCCTCCTGGCCCTCCAGGTCCCCCAGGTCCTCCCGGTGCGCCGGGCGATCCTGGTCTTCCAGGTGTTCCAGGATATCCTCCTCCAGGTTGAGACGGGTATCCACCGGGTCCGCTTGGACCTCCTGGTCCTCCAGGTCCGCCGGGGCCTCCTGGTGCACCGGGCGATCCAGGTCTTCCAGGTTGACCAGGATATCCTCCTCCAGGTTGTGACGGGTATCCACCGGGTGCACTTGGTCCCCCGGGTCCTCCTGGCCCTCCAGGTCCCCCAGGTCCTCCCGGTGCGCCGGGCGATCCTGGTCTTCCAGGTGTTCCAGGATATCCTCCTCCAGGTTGAGACGGGTATCCACCGGGTCCGCTTGGACCTCCTGGTCCTCCAGGTCCGCCGGGGCCTCCTGGTGCACCGGGCGATCCAGGTCTTCCAGGTTGACCAGGATATCCTCCTCCAGGTTGAGACGGGTATCCACCGGGTCCACTTGGTCCCCCGGGTCCTCCTGGCCCTCCAGGTCCCCCAGGTCCTCCCGGTGCGCCGGGCGATCCTGGTCTTCCAGGTGTTCCAGGATATCCTCCTCCAGGTTGAGACGGGTATCCACCGGGTCCGCTTGGTCCACCGGGTCCGCTTGGTCCTCCGGGTCCTCCTGGACCTCCAGGTCCTCCTGGTGCACCAGGGGTGCCTGGTCTTCCAGGTTGAGCTGAAGGAGTATGTGTTGCATTTATCGTTGCATTATAACTATTATGATATTGATATTGTTTTAAATAAATAATTTTATTAATTAAGTCTTTGAATTTTTAAGTCTATTTTAGTAATGGGACCTGAATATTGATGTATCCCACGTTTAACTTACATTTTAATGCCCATTACTTGCTATTCTATTATCTTTTTCAATCTGAGAAACTTTTGCATCAACAATGTATATCGTGTTTTTTACTTATTTACTACGTAATCTATCCACATTATGTGTACTCAATAGGCGTATAAAATATGTTTTTTGTGTATTTTTATGGAATGTTTTTGACTGTTTTGTTGGATAAATTAGTAGTTAACCTTTAATTGCTCTAAGAATATGAAAAGTTGAAAATCGCAAATACTACGCCAATCAAAGATGTCATTTTAGGACTCTTCAGAAAATATTCTTATTTACTTCACTTTCTCTAGAGGCTGTGTATAGAATTTATTTTTAAGGTATGTGTCGATGACGAGATGAGGAAATTAGTGTTTTTTGTATATCGGTGTTCAGTGTTTCCCTTTCTTTTGAGTTAAGGATTGAGTTAAATGATCATTAGTATCAATATTCGTCTTTGTCGTAGAATCTGTTTCTTGCTGATTTACGTACTCTGAAAATCGTTTTGGTTCAAAAGAGTATTTCATATGAAGATGTTTTATATAATTATGCATAATATAGTCTTATTTTCATAGCGAAAGTATGCGTAGGGTGTATTACAACCACGTGAAATCAACGTAAATATTTTGATATACCTACGTAAATATTTATGGGTTTTTGTATTATATTAGTATATATAGTTTATAATATATTACGTGTTTAGTGAAAATTTTTATATGCAGATTGAGACTTGTGGTGGTCATCCCTCCAATCGCAATGGTGTAGGATTCGATCCTCAGCAGAGCTCGACGGTGCTCAACCGAAAAGCTGCTGCAGCTGCAATACCAAGCGAAAACTTGCTTTTTGTGCACTGATGGCGCCGGCGGTTTGTGATGTGGGTTGCAAAGGCGCCTGTTGCGCGGACTCGGACCCCATAGATTTCTCATTTTTTTCCCTTCAATTTTTGTCATGTTGTGCTTGCTGTACTTTTGTCTCTTTTGAGTTTGTTTATATTTTATTCATATTTCTATCCAATACTCCTGACATTCACTTACCAGGATATCCACCTCCAGGTTGTGACGGAAAACCAGGTCCACTTGGTCCACTTGGTCCACCTGGACCTCCTGGGCCTCCTGGGCCTCCAGGGCCTCCAGGACCTCCGGGCGTTCCAGGAGCTCCAGGACGTCCTGGTTGTCCTGGATAACCTCCTGGGCCCGTGGGTCCACCAGGCCCACCTGAGCCACCGGGAACTCCAGGTCGGCCAGGAGTACCTGGCCTACCAGGTTGACCTGTAACAAATTAATCTTCACTACTAACAGAATTTTATGTTTAAATTTATTCATTTACAACTAGCATTCATCGTCTTTGAAGGAAATATTAGACTGTCCGTTGCTTAAGTTTAGTACACGCAACTCACTTGTAAATCGCTTTTATTATCAATTTCGGTATTTTTGGCAATATTAATAACCATTTTCTAAAATCAAAAACCTCTCTCTCCTCCAAAGAACGGGTCAAGGGCAAATACGACAAATATTATCCAGAGTTGAATTTAATCGCGTTATCTGAATAAACCAGTGGATGATACGCAGTTACAATATTCGTTTGTGTGTATGCGCAAACATCACCCCCACCTTGGTAACCATCGGAGTTCATACGGTAAGAGGCTTAGTGAGGGGGAAGGTATTTCCCTCTCCACAACTAACAATTTGAGCGAAGAGGTTCTCTACTCACCTTGTCTCCTTTACTAATTTGTCATACTTACGAGTTACGACGCAGTTGAAACTTTAGTACATAACCATTTCACCGTAAATAATCATTAAAATTTTCTGTCGTGAATCCCGTCTAACTGTCATCAGGGCAACAAAACATTGTATGTGATTCGTATCAGCATGTTGAAATTTTCTATTTGCATTGTTTTGGAAATATTCATCACTTAGTATCAAACTTAGTACTTACCAAACATAGTTTAGATTTTGTAATTTATTTCACTTTGAGCAGATATTATATTGAAATCGCATCATAGTCTCACCTTGTTTATCCCAATTCAGAGTACTATTTCATGTTTTATTCCTGTGCACTGATTTGGTTTCAATAACTGACACTTTTCCCGTAGAGAAATATAACCATGATTTAGCCTGTTAAGTAAGTATTTTTATTATTTGTAACTTTTTGCAATAAATAAATAAAAACGTATATCTCTCTTACATTTTAAACTGAATTTATTTTAATAATTTTCCAATTAATACCAATACTTTGAAACAACATCATCAAATATTGACCAAATAGTAAATTTTTCATTAAACTTCTTTGTTATTTTCAATGCGGTCGTGTCACATGAAATATTTTGGGATTCACCACGGAAAAATTAAGGTGATAAAATTGAATTTGGGTCAATTCAGTCATAAAATAATTGTTTCCCTAATTATTTCACCTGTTTGTCCTGGGTATCCTCCTGATCCATTTGGTCCTCCAGGTCCACCGGGGCCAATAGGTCCACTTGGTCCGGTTGGTCCACCAGGTCCACTTGGCCCGGATGGTCCACTTGGTCCTGAAGGTCCACTCGGTCCTGATGGTCCTGATGGTCCTGATGGTCCTGATGGTCCTGATGGTCCTGATGGTCCTGATGGTCCTGATGGTCCTGATGGTCCTCCTGATCCACCAGGTCCTCCTTTTGAATGAGATACAAAAGAAATAATTTTTTTGAAAGTGCATCTTCTCTGTAAAAAAATTATATAAACTTCATGAATTTTCAAAAATTAACTTTAAAATAAGTTAACATTATTTCTTCCAAATTTATCAAGTTTCTGGGCGTGAATTATGAGATGGACATGTATCTTAAATAAAAATGTGAATCTTATTTGTTTCAGTCAACCATAGTTTCATTTATTGAGAGCTAAGTCATTGTTAATTTCTTTCAGTACTGTATTTCGAGTGCTGAAAATGGGCTTACCATCCAGTGAAAAAAATAGATTTAATAAATTCACGTATAATATACTTTTTACATTATCTAATTTACCCTAAAATTTTAATTTTTAAAACATCAATTTTATTGTTAACACTACTTTTTAAGACTTCTTTCTATCACCATAACGTATGGTAAATTTATTCAAAGAGAAATGAATTCTAAGTAGAAAAGAGGAGTGTGACATCAACTTTTCTTCAAAAAAACACCTTACCTGAAGAAGTGACTCCTCCAGGTCCACTGGCACTGCCTGTGCTGCCTGGCGGACGTCGACCGCCACAGCCCCTTGGGAAATACAACTGGTCCCATGGCGTGATAACACCATGGTGTTCATGGCCGCCGTTTCCATCACCATGATCACCTCCGTGGTCACCACCTTTGGAAGGTATTTTATAAACTGTTGTATAGCCAATTTGTTTGGATATACTAGTATTTTAAAGTCTGTGTCAAGTTACGTTTTGCGTAATAGTGAAGAAAAATATTTGACTTCATTGTTTGCAAGTGTTCAGTCCTACGTTGTCTAGCGTCAAATCGAAGTCCTAAATATTTCATTGATTCTATTCAGGAATTGTGATATTGTCTTCTGCCAATGAGCGTTCATGCAGTGAAGTCGTCCTGGTGAAAATTATAGCTTGCAATTTGTCAGCGTTGATCATGATGTCATTTTGTGCTATCCTCTCTATTAAGTCATTTGTCGATGTTTGTTGTAGTTGCAGTCATTTGTTGTCAATTGCTTCTTTGAAAAAGTCTGCCAAAAGTATATGACTGATTAAAAAAACAGCAGTGTACGTATGCGCTGAGATGAGCGATAAGATAAATTTTAGCATTGAGTACCTACCATTTTCCTCTCATTAGTCAACTTATGGTCTGTTGTAGCAAAATATTGATATATCGTACCTCCCGCTTCGTTTTCTTCGTGTGGATGCAGGAACAACTCCACCGGTTCCCCAGGCTTTACTACTCGATATCCCCATGCGTCACTTACGTAATGCGTGGCCTGTAACAAAGTAAGACATTGGTATAAATTTTCAACTCATATATACATCAATACTTGATTTTGCATTAATTTATTGATACTTATCGAAAACATTTACTAAAATGCTGCAGATAATTAGCTAGTCAACATATAATTCACGAAATTATTATTAGAGCCAGTCAGTTTGAGTCTGTTTCTCATAGGGTACCCTGACGCCTGCCGCAGATGCAATTTACTCGCCAATCCACCGCAGAGAGCGTTGGAGACGTTGCTCGGATAACCTCTTCATCTCTGCTAAGCAAACAAGAGACGCAGTTTAATCACGTATATGTTCGTTCTTACTATGGAATCGAAATATCCATAGGATGATAAAAATATCCGAAATAAATCCATAGTATTCAACACTAGCATGTGTTTTGCTAGTATTTAATTTGATTTTACAAGAGCTACATAGTAAATATGTATACAGAATGTGACTTAACCATGCGCTATTGCTAAGCGGAGTCGTTGGATTGAGTTCCGTGATTAAGGTAAACTAATCCTCTTGCCATCCTTTCCAAAAGGGTATAGTTGATTTGGGTCCCGCGGACATTTTCTTAATTACTTTATTTCTTGAAGAGGGTGACAAAATCCCACTTCCCGGACAAACTGGTTGCGCCAATTTCCGCAAATGAAGACCATACAGAGTTGGACAAGCTTGCCTTCGACGAAGATAATTGTTCAACAAACCTCAAATATGAAAATCCTTCTTTAACATATTGATCAATATCTTTATTTGAATGCGTGTTCTTTTCTCCACGAATTACTGTGTTCAAGTTCATTTTAAAGACATTCTGTGCAAATACAGGTTGAAATTTTTTTTTCTAAGTACACTTTTTATGCACACTTCTAACATATTGATTAAATTGAATAGTTAAATACTCTTTTTGTTGAGCATAAGTCCCACTATGATTGAAATTTTAATGTAGTTTTCAATCCATTCAACTGTACAGAAATGCAAATGCCATGCACAGAAATGTTCCTCCTTGCCACCCCCAGCGTGGAACGCAATTCATCCATGCTCTTCTGACAGGGAAAAACTGAAGTTGGTTTGCACAGAGGTGAAATTGACCACGGAACCCAACTCAACTATACCTTTCTGGTGAGGAAAAACTGTTAAAGGATTAACTGGGTTGCAAGCGAAGGGAAAGTTGACCCAATCGACCGTCACCCGAGCTTAGATTTTAGTAGTATTTTTTTTTATATGAATCGTTAGCAGTATAATATTGTTTCTGTTCACATTACCTAATACATTAAAAAAATAAATGAAAAAGTGTATTCACAAGGTTGATCTTGATAATTCTTTGCAAAACTCGATAGAATAATCGTAATTTAAAACGGAAATTTATTTGTTATTTTGAACTCTATGTCAGAAATATTATATAATGTAACCCGATTGATTAGTTTCTCATTATCAGTTGGACTTTAGTCTCATGTCTTTTTTCATTATTCAACATTGTATTTATATAATTCACATACTAATAATATTTCCGTGCACATGATTCATCGTGACACGAGCATACATTTTAATTATTTATTTCATATTTTATTTAGGCGATACCAATTTCATTTATGAATAAATAAACTTTATTGACCAAGAAGCAGTTACATACTGCATATGACCTTTTGGAGGATAATAAACTAAACTCTCTCTCCGGAAACAAGCATCCTAATCTCCCATCAACTCTAATCAAGGGTCCAAAGGCAGTGACGAATTTAATATTTTTAAAAGAAATTGTTCAATAAATACGTACTGTTATTCATTTATTATTCTAACATGATCTGTAGATATTTGT
Source organism: Laupala kohalensis (assembly GCA_002313205.1). Taxonomy (NCBI): domain Eukaryota; kingdom Metazoa; phylum Arthropoda; class Insecta; order Orthoptera; family Trigonidiidae; genus Laupala; species Laupala kohalensis. The sequence goes on from NNCF01129167.1 coordinate 419,077, forward strand.
GCAGTAGAAATTCGAGATGAATAAAATTAATGACATTCCCGCCCATACAAAAACCGCCTTAACACGAAGGAGGAAAACCTGAGAAAAGTCCGGGTCAGGATAGAACTACAGACATAATGTACACAAACGTTTTAAAAGAAAAAAACCTATTAATAACAAAAAGGAATGAGAACAATATGCATGAAAAAAAGAAGAATTTAATCCGTATCTAGATTACTATAAGAATGGCGTGATGAACTGTAGGAGGTAATAACATCACTTACATCATCCGAAGTCATATGGAAAACTATATTTATTAGCAAATTGAAACTCTCATTAACATCTTTTATTACTATCTGTAAATTCTCTCGCATTATAGAAACAATAGTGCATTAAAAAACGTTTAACCGTGGATTTGAAGAGATTCAATATCTTGATATCTTTTATATTTTTGGGAAGGGAATTATACAAAATGATTCCTGAATGATTTGATCCTCTTTGGCAAAGAGTGATTGATACACCAGGATGATGAATATTAGCCTTATTACGAGTGTTGTGTTCGTGAACAAGACTGTTTTTTCTAAAACAGGGGTGGGATTTTAATTCTTCTGGCTTAAGGAACACGACTACTTCATAAATGTATATACAAGGGTGAGGGAGAATAATGGTTTACATGGTTTTCGGTGGTGTGATTTACATTTAATAAGAACTATTCTCTTTTTTATTTCAAAAGTTTGCATGCTATGAGTGGATTGACCCCAGAAGATAATGCCGTGCCGTAAATCAGAATAAACATTTGCAAAATACACACAGCAAGAAACATGTTGACTAACAATGTTGACTAAAATATGGAATGCATAGCACAATTTGCTTAGTCAGAACTTTACCTTGTCAGTTTTTATTTGGTTTCCGTTGTTAGTTGAAAGTTATCCATTGGGTTGGTTGAAACGGATTTCACGAAACCGTGCATATAGTTTCCGATAATAATATTATGCGATAAGAAGAATTAAAATGACTTTTTCCAGGATTTTTGAGAAAGTAGGTAAATTCGAAAAAAAAAATTTAAGTTCTGATTGAGGAGGTTTATAAATACACAAACCTACAATGCCTTTATCGGTCAAAAGAACTGCAGAGAGTTCGAAAATACCGTCCAAGCATAATTTCTCGTATCCCAACAGTAGGGAGAATAAAATGTCATATCTAACGCAGACATGTATACCGTGAGGATTATTTCCTTTGAAATTTTGTAGAATATGAAAGTTAATTAAATGGTAATTTGGAATGAATGTACTTTTGATGTCATTATCAGAAAGCTAATGCTCTGTTAGAAAGAACAAATCGAATGGATAGTCTAATAAAACAATTTCAATATCTGTTACTTTGTTGGAAAGTGACTTAACATTATGATGAAAGATATTTATTTTATTTTCTCGAGGGACGCAATTGAATTCAGAGTTCAGGAGAATTTAAATCTAATTGTCATCTTCGAGCAACCATCGAACTCTCGACCGCAAGTTTGGGGGCGGAATGAGTCGTGGATGAGGCAGATGAAACAGTTATGGATGGGAGAGATGAGGTAAGGGGCAGAGACAAGTCAGGGACTAGAGAAGAAATGGGTGTGGGGAGAGATGGAGAAAGGGACGAGTTAGAAATAGGGATGGGTGGGGGTTTCGGTATCGGTGAAGGGTCGGGTGAAGGAAGTGAGGTAAGGTATGTAGCTAAGATATAAGCGAAGCGTTGTTTCCCAGACGGTCTGAGGTGCAGGCATTTCCGGCTGGAGTCCTTTGCAGAAAGGTGGGGTTGAAGATCAACTAATATGATGTCTGTGTCTGCCAGCTGCTGTTGTAGTGTGATGTTGGCTTTGCTAATTTCTTTGTTCAGATGTGGCATGTTGTAGTGCGGAGACAGGCTAGACAGAATAGTGTTAGAGTGTTTGGTGGCCTTTTTGAGTTTCTATAAGTGTTCAGTAAGGTTGAATTGACCTCTCAAATTTATTCAATTCTGCGTACCAATAATTATAACAGTGACATGCTCCGTGAGTGTTTTCGTGTGAGTGTCCAGTTCTCTGATAACTTCAGCCAAACAAGCGTGTTTCCGTCATTCATTCCGTTCTAATTTAAGTGATATTGAAATACAGAAGCAATTCAAATCAATACGACTTAGAAATGTCTTAATAATCTACATAAATAATTCGTGAATTTTATGGAATGTCTGTGGCTATCGAGGAATGTGTGAATATCGAGAAAAGAAACCATTGAAATTATTTGAAATTTCAAAGCTGTAGGATTATTGGAAATAAAATGCAAAGTATGATGAATATCGGCAAATTTCAATAGCAGATAAACAATTGAAATAAGTTGTTAATCTATTTTAATTTCAATTGTGAGTTCAATTGTATTACGTGAGGCGCACAATTCACTGAACGTTTAAACTACGTGACAGAATCGTAGAAGTAAAATTATATAAAGGCTGTAAAGAACAATATTTTCGAATAAACAACCCAAGAATGAATTGTAGATTTTCTTCGTGGTATTTAATTTTTGATATAAACAAAAGAGAAAATTTAATACCCTGAAAGTAGAAAAGTTTGGAAATTGACATATGAATTCAGAATATTATATAAGAACCCGGGGCAATGGCGAGAAAAATGAGCATAAAAAATCCAGACCTGTTGACAGATGCTTTGATACTCTCTGTAGGTTAACATATATCAATTAACAGTACCATTTTTAAAAAAGGTTGATGTAATTGTTTGTATATTTGTTTAACAATTGAAAAATTATTTTTTAAAGTTTTATTTGTGAATTTTTTTAAAATTGTTGAGAATTGTGAACCTCAGGTCACGCCTGGATAACGCGATTGCACACAGCTGACCGCAAGTTTTTTCGCTCGCAAGTTCTACTCTTGACACCTCTGGTGTAGGAGGAGGCCTGACGGGAACACTTCCTTCGAAGCATTCCAACGTGACGCACAGTGCTCTAGAACGCAAGTGATTCATTCTACCTGTAGCTTGCCGTCGGGGTCGATGTATCCATAGCAACCGTACACAACGCCATCGGGACCGCGTACTTCATGATGGAATTGCCCATCAGGTCCCACTTCGTAGCCATATTCGTAGGAGCCTATGGAGATAAAATAAATACAATTAGTATGTTTACTGTTATTTTTGTATTTAACTTAATGACAAGTTAGAACAAACGACAAGTATAGTCTTTAATTTTAAAGTTTAAAAATTAATATAAAGAGCTTAAAAATTAAGATATCTCATATAATGACTACAATATCGTCTTAAGAAGATATTTGTTGATGAAATATTTTTTCATATATTATTTCTTCGATTTTCCCTTTACACATTCATGTGAAACTAATGAAAAGAAGTATTTATTACAGTTCCGCGCGGTGGTCTGCATTTATTCCAATTCAGGCCACGTCTAACTTCTTAATTTAAAAAAATGATGAAGAATTATGGCACCACATCCATACGCTGTAATTTAAAATTAATGCATTTCCTTTTTCCGAAAAGACCAAAAAATATTCCAAAATGAAAAAATTGTATGAAGTAATGCTCAAATAATACCTAGGGGACAAATATGACTTGCATAAAATTGTTGCAGTTACTTCATATCAACGTAAATGTACATTCCAGATTGGAAGCAGTACAAAAAATTAATTTTTTTTATGTCTGTAAATATAATATTCAATAGTTTTAATTTAATTCCAAAACAAAGTCTCTCTCTTGAGAAATAATAATAAAAGTAATTAGAGAGAAATTCCCTTTGCAGAAAATGTACGGCAATTTTTCAGTCAATTTTGATTTTCGCTCATTTAATTGTTATCTGAAATATGTCCGATAATTGACAATTATTGTTTTAAAATAGTTGTGCTACCCGGCAACTATTCATGGAAAGTTGAACCCAATTACCACAAAGATAATGAATTGTTTTTCATGACCATTTCCTAAGGCGATATTGGATCGGATTCAATTGAAATTCGAACACACTACGATTAATTTAAGGAATTTTTACTACCACCTGACCAACATTTTTAGGCAGAGATACTGAAAAGAAAGATAATTAATAAATCTTTCAATAAGAATGAGTATTTTACCCTTACAGGTTTACGTACGATAACATTAAATTGGATGAAATTCATGTATCATTTTCCCTTCTTCTTCTTCCTAGCCTTTTTCCCACTTAATGTGGGGTCGGCTCAGATGGGGGTGGATATGATGCTTCTTAGGATTTTTGGCTGGGGAATACTCATGGTGCCGAATGCCCTTTCTGACGCACCTCCCCTGAAGCGGTGATTTATGAAATGAAATGGGTGTGAATGATTATGAGTGAATGTTGTGGTGGAATGATAGGCAGGGGAAACGGGAGAACCCCGAGAAAACCTGCCGCGAGCACCGCTCCGTCCACCACCTCGGATTCTACTTGGATCAGACCGGGTTTGAACCGGCGTCCCCAGAGATAGAAGGCGAGCGCGTTACACACTGCGCCACGTGTCGCCTCATGTATCATTTTCCCAAGGAAATATAATTAATCATTTATTAAAACCACTTTCTTCCTACGGAGGAAATCCAGGGAAAAGATCGTTTTTCAGATATCCGCATGTTTTAGGATTATTATTTTAATATTTAACGCCTAAGTCATTAAATGATAAATAAACATGATAGTCTACTTTAGTGGTTGGAGCACAATATGTTCCTCATTCATTGTTTGAGAGAACAAATGTACACGTACCGAATGGATCAGACCGAAACACGCCGAAAATATTCTGATTTGGGTCAGACTGGGTCAAATCGATCCAAATCGGAAAAATGATAGGTTGACCCATGAAATTAAGACCCTATAACCCTACCCAAAAAAGGAAAACTCTCGGTCAAATATTTGCCCACCTCTTATTTTAAATTACAGTATTGACATTAACTTGAATATTATTCGTACTAACATTGATCAGAGATGAACGCTCAGTAAGATATATACGTAAAATTGTGGTTCTTCCTATTTATATTATTAGAAGCAGATGAACTTGCTTTATCAAACTTTTATTGTATTCTCAACAACTGTGCCACACGGCATACTGTTTACTTCGATGGTGATTTTAATTGTCACGTGTGCGAGTGATGCTAATAAGTTTTTAAAAATTACTATTTTAAGTTAAAACATCTTACAGAAAATAGAGTTCATAACTTCGTTTTTATTCTATTCCTTATAATTTTAATATAAATGTGTTGAATTATTTTTATAACAACATATGTGGACAACTGAAAAAAAATCACTCCAAGAACTGTGAAGAGAAATGTAATATTTCCTGGATTTTCCAAGCTTGTTTTAGTTCTTGTTGAATATTTGTATGTTTTTGTTCGTATTATACTCGTTTCACAAAATACAAACGTGATCTCAGGCACATTAATGTTATACAGTTCATAAGTTATTAGTTTTAAAAAATGTTTATTTTTATAAATTTTAAAAGAAACGTTCACAACAATGAATAGAGTACATATATTGTTTAACTGATGAAATGTTCTATTAATAACAATAAAACTGAATTACAAAAACCTTTTAAAAATGAAGAATGAATGACATTAATACCTTTGTCGAAATGGACAGGTCACAACATTGAAATTGAAGGAAATTATTCGGAAATAATATGATGTGTATAAAACATAACGTACTGCTGTTGAAGTTTTGTTCGTGGTACTGCGTCTTGTCAGGGTCCTCGATGTCCACAATGACTTCTCGATCGGGATCCGCTTCCGTCTGTGGGCGCTCTGGACGCTTCTGCGGTTGCGCTTGGGATTGTGCGTGCGCCACGTCCAATGACGATGCCCACAGCAACGCACTCTGTGAACAGACGAACATACCAACATCAAACACTCGACCTCATTAGAGTTTTTTGTATGAAAGAGAAGCGACATGGACGTCGCTGAATCACCGCCCACCAGAAGAGGCGTGAAAACAGAATTACAATAACCATTAAGGTTTGGGAATGGTCACAATAAATTAAGTAATAACACAGTAAAAATCGCTGGAAATACTGAGTATGGTGAAGTTCAGGAAAGTGCATTACTGGAAACAGCATGAGGGAAACAATGCAACCTAGAATGGTCGACGCTAATATCGACAGTAATTAAGAAATAATAATAATAATAATAATAATAAATACAATTGGTGGAACACTTTTCAATGGATATTAATATGAAATTTGGCATGGGTTAATGCAGAATCTTCAGGAGTAGTAAAGGTAAAGATTTAGTAAACCCTTAAGGAGTTGATACAGGGTAAAATTGTGCTAATGACAGAATTTGAGTTTTACAAGTATCTAGGAATAAAGCAATCAAAAATGATAGCACATACTGAAATCAAGAGAACTTGACATCGGAATTTACCACCAAACTGGAGAGAATCTATAGAACAGATCTGAAAAGTAATAATTTGATAAAGGCCGTAAACACACATGTTATATCAATTTTAACTTATTCATTTGGGATAATATCTTGGTCGACCACTGATTTGGAAAATCTGCAGAGAAAATTGCGGGTAAAATTGACAAACCATCGGAAACACCACGCAAAATAAAGTAATCTGAGAATGACACTTCCAAGTAATCTGAAATGAAGGCGGAAGAGGAATTATAGATATAAAAAACCTAGATTGTTCCACTTCGTTCTTATTTTTATGAACAGATGAAGGAATCCTCACTACACGCCAGCATTTGCAGCTCAGACAACAATTACACTCCATTAAACCTATTAGAAGCTAGAAACTTAGACAGTGAAAAAATTTCCACAGAAGCAGACAAAATTTTGGAATGGAAGAGCATGGCACTGCACGGAATACACCTTTATGACCTTAGCAACCCCAATGTCGACAAGAAAGCGTCGAACGCATGGCACAGGCGAGGGGAGCTTTTTCCTGAAACAGAAGGGTTTGTTATGGCCATCCAGGATCAGGTTATTCCCACTAGGAATTATAAATATATTATGCGGGATCCCCATGTGGAAAATGATATGTTCATACATATTTTACATGTTCATACATATTTTTCGTGTTTAACACGAGTCCGGCCCCTTAGTTCGTTAATTGGAACTACTTACCAGACTGTGGTCGCACTACTTTTGTACATAAGATCGTACCTTTTTTTATTATATCGTACCTGTTTATGTTTTGATGGACATTCCATTGACTCTACTGTGACATCTCGGGACCAATGTATGAGCCCGAGAGCACCCTCTAGGTCTGTCACGTGTCGGAGGCTACCGACTCAGCGGCCACCCTACCCGCCCGAGCTGGGAGGTTGGGCTACAGGTGACCTTCCAGTATGCGCAGTGGTAGACGGGGACACGTCTAGCTGTCGTATCCCTATTGCTATATGCACTAACAGTAGCCGAGCAGCAATCTTGCTCACCGATCGGAAGTGAACGCCAACATAATGGAATTCATATCTTTCTACCCGTGCCACGGGTGGGGAAACCACTGCCCGGCAGAAACCAACACAATTAAGGGGCGTCAGGCTGTCCACTTCAACCTGAGGGCTCAATGTCCCTACCCTACCTACTCGTTTGAAGGTGCTTAGTGACACCCGAGACTAAGATCGTGACTACCCAAAGATCATGACTTATTCTCTACCACTTCGGAAAATCCCCAGCATCCGATCTGTTACTCGGTAGAGGCGGGGCGNGCGTGTGCGGGAGGGGGGCTCGTCCGTTTGTCCAGTGATACACCGAACAGCTGCTTGCTTAATCCAGGTAGGCCGAATTAAGGAGCTACCTTTCATGCACCTAGCTGTGCTCAAGGGCAAGCTCCCCATGTTACGGAATGCAGAAACCTTACTGGATTACCAAGCGTTCGATGGGTACCGGCTCGAGGCGCAGCCCGTTTGCCTCTTCCACCTTTCTGGGACATCCGTTCCATTTACCCAGTGGTATCTAGGATCTGGGCAGGGTATGTGTCGCGGTAGTAGTACACTCAAGGTGGTGGAACACAATGCACCCCCCGTAGTCAGAAAGGTTGCCGTCTCTACGGCGAGTCCGTCGAGGTCCCTTGCGGGGTTCTCTGCTCGTGTTAGACAGGTTTCCCCGTCAGCCTGGGTTTCTCCAACGAGTAACAGCCGATGCCCCTGGCGGGACATCTCCCCCTTCCTCCCTTGGACCTACCCGATGCCCGTGAGGTCGGGATTGGGTACGCCTCCCGGTGGGACCTCCAGCCGACCGGGGGTCGAACCGGCTGGTTGAAAGTGATAAGTGCAGGAAATGTGGAACTGTTTCTGAAACAATTCTACGTATAACCAGAGCTTGTAATATGTTGGCGGCACAAACTGATTATTTACATCGCCATAACCAGGTGGCTAACTTAATTCACAGCATTAGCTTTAAAGTATTGTCTTATAGAAAATAGATCACCTTATTACAAATAAGAGTCGGCTAACGTTTTAGAATCAACAAACTTCCACTTATATTATGACAGGTCAATAATTACGGACCGTACACTTCATAACAACACATCAGACATAGTGCTAAAAGATAAAGTAACAAAGACAACCTACTTGATAGATATAGCTGTGCCAAATATTCACAACCTTCAGAAAACAATTCAGGAAAAAACTCAGAAATACGGTGACCTTGAAGCACAAATACAAAGGATATGGAACATGGAGAGAATTTATAGAGTACTGGTAGTAATGTCCTCTACTGGAGTCATCGCTACCTCCCTCCACAATAGTATTAGCATGTTCAAATTGCGTAAGACCATTTATGTACAACTTCAGAAAGCTGATTCGCTTAACACATCAAGAATAGTCAGAAACTTTATGGATCATCCAGAGTGAGTGTGCCTGGTGTAGCCCGTACCTCACTACGACCAGCAGAAAAAGCTGAGATCCTAAACGGAATAAAATAATAATAATAATCATCATCATCATCTTGGAATAAACTTTAGCAAATGTGCAAAAGCTGTAATAAAGAAAGGCATTGTAGAAAGAACGGAAAGCTTGGAAATTGATAAAGAAACCACTATCACGGAAATATAACCATATGGAAGCTACAAATATTTAGGAATTGAAGAGAATAATATAATTTGTGATGAAAATATGAAGGATAAAATTACTAAAGAATACATTAGGAGGCTCAGAATGATTTTGGGAACAGAAAAAGAGCAAAAACAAGATTTTGACATTAGGAAGCTTGGCATTACCTGTGCTGGAGTTTTGGCATAGTTGAATGAACGAAGGAAGAAATAAGGACAGAATTTATGTACATTGCAAAGATGGTGGAAGTGGTTTAAAGCAAATCTATGCATCATATCAGAACTCCATCCAAAATATGGCTATGTATGTTGTAGAAAACAAAGATGATCCACTAATTATGCAAGTGTTACAAATCCAAATAGAGGCTGGAGGAGTAATCAAAAATGCCACGAGAAATATGCATGACTTATAAAATAGTCAACTAGAGAATATCTCCCTGAATTCAGAAGAACAAATGGTTAAACCTGATACGAAGAAACTTTCTCAAGAAAACTTGAAAAAGAGTTGGAGTGACAAGCTACATGGGCAACATCTAAAGAGAATAAATGAACCCAATGTAGAAACAAAAGGAGCTCATGGATGACTGAGACGAGGGAACTTGAATCCAGAGACCAAAGCACTGATCATAGCAGCGTAAGACCAAACTCTTAGAATCAGGCATTATGAGAAACATGTATTGAAAATTGCAGCTGATGACAAAAGTAGATTATGCCAGATTAAAAGTAGATTATACCATATAGTTTCTGGATGTCCTCAGCTAGCAAAGGATGAAAACATAAAGAGACATGACAAAGTTTGTAATTACATTCAGTGAAGACTTGCAGAAATCTAGGTTTGCCAACCTTAGAAGTTTGGTAGAAACACGAGTCAAGAGAAGTATTAAGCACAGACGAAATCACGATACTATTCAATCAAAAAATTCACGCCTACAGATGCATCCCTGCCAATAAACCGGATATTGTAATTAAGGACCTGAAAAACAGGACCTGCTTGCTGATTGACGTAGTAGTGCCAACTGATAACAATTTAGCACAGAAAGAAGCAGACAAGCTGCTGAAATACAGAGATTTCCCTATCGAAATTAGTAGGGTGTTGGAAGTTAAAATAAATATTATCCCTGCCATTGTTGGTTCTCTTGATGCGATATTTATAAATTTAAAGAGGCATTTAGATTCCGTACCAGGCAAACCAAGAGAATGGGAAATACAAGATATCGCTCTTTTTGGCACAGTCCATATTTTAAGAAAGTGCATCTAATTCTTTAGAGAGCGGGTAGTGATCCGGGATTGGAAATTTGAACCAACTAGAACACCTTTAGAGCTGTGAAGTGAACATCGCTACATCAAAATAATAATAATAATAATAATAATAATAATAATAATAATAATAATAATAATAATAATAATAAACTTTTATACACAAGAGAAATAAAATAACTTTCACCATCGATGGAACCATCCCCAATAATGTTAACATTCAAAATGCAGTGAAAAAAAGGAAATACAGCAACCTAGCATTCAACAACAGTGGAAAACTCAAACATAAAGTCTTCCCATAATTATTTCAAGTACATTAATAGTACACACACAACTAGAGAAACCTAGATAAAATCTCAGTTGAAAAATCTACCGTAACTGTCTTTTGAGAAATCCATTATTCACAATACATGCAACATAGTTAGAAATTTCTTACAATATCTATAGATAGGAACAGCTGCTTGGAATATCATTCCCGCAATTGACCTATGAACCAGGATCACACCTGAGAGAAAATAATTACAACCACAATAATAATTATTATAATAAACATTGTTTTGAGACTGGTGTAGGGGCAAATCTGTGCGGACATTTCCTCAAATGTCACTTAATATTGACATGAGTGTTTTACAAACGGAAGCAGTAAAAGACGACATGATTTGTAATGCGGTATTACCCGAAATTGGGTTTTTACTATGCCTGCTATAATATCTCTAGTTGTAACCAGACTGTGGTCAATAACACCAGTAAATTCAGGTGTGTAACTGTTTGAATCATAACGACAATAATAATAATAACACTGTGGATTAAAATGCCATACTCATTTAGATTAACATTCTTACCATAAGATTTTAATGCAGATTTTTGAACCAATTAAACGATTTATTCACGATCAATAATATTTTCACAGTATTCTTCAATACGTGTAATACGTATACCCTTAACTGTAAAACAAAAATAAATATTTTATGTTCGATAATGTAGCACAAAAGAGACATTTTTGCTCAAGATTACAAATGGTTTCTTGAGAACATGAGCTCAGTTCTTGCCTAAGAAATATTTTGTCTTATGTAAATAATAACCTAATTAATCTTCTACAAACTAAACTTATATTTTCATAATTTTATTCACTCCTTTTCCAAGAAAGCATTTAAAGAAATAGAAATATTTAAGACGTCATTGCCATAGAATCTGATATTTTATTATAACAATTACCAAAAACCCATAGAATATATTTTCATACGATAAAGGCAATGAGTTCTCCAAGAAAATTATCCTTCATTCCACCAAGATTTAAAGTTTGCAACGGACAAAATTTGTATGACATTTTGTGAAGAATATTTTGAGTATCATGTAAAACACAAATGTTAAAAATGTTTAACTGTAAACGTCATAAATACCGTGGAGATATCACGGACGTTTCTTTATTGTTATATCTTTCACGTGATCCATAACACGTATTAGGTAATTTGTTTTAAATTCGTTTTTTCGTGCGCTAAGTAATCCTGAGGTGCAATTATTTGTCGCTTTGATGTGACGCTAATTCAATATTTAAATCATGCGCTTATTACAAGTTTAGAAATATTTAGCATTCTTCCTTTTCAGGATTATACAGTGAAGTACCATATAGTGTATTATAACATGCTAGTTATTATTATAATATCAAGTTTATATTTTCGGTTATGAAGTATTTTCTGTGCTAGGCAAATATCAAACTGACCCACAATAGGAAGATATTCAATTTCATAATGTCTTTTATATTCTTGGACAGGGAATTATATAGAACGATTCCCGAATGATGCGGTCCTTTTTGGCAAAGAGTGGTTGACACTCTAGGCCGATGAATATTATTACTATTGCGAGTATTGTGTTCGTGAACGAGACTGTTTCGTATAAAAATCGAGCTTTAAAATGGTGCTAATTTCGTTGATTAATTATGACTAGATTACGTAAAATAATGTTGCTAATAATAAAAATTATTTGGTTCGGAAATAAATTTTCTTCACAAACGGTTAAAAATGAAGATGACCCACTATGACTTCCAGAGTTAGGGGATCCCGGGAGACTGGACCGGGTGTACATGGTGCTAGTTTCGCCACAGGAGTGAGAGATATTTCTCGGACTTCGTTGCGCTCAACAAGTGCGCAATGCGGGGTGAAACATCGAAGAGTTTTTTAGGGTTGCAATCAATCCTTACACAACCACTATCAACATTCTCCTTTCACGCAATTTATTTCACCATTCGCCTCAGTGAGACCGGGGCTCTTGTGATACCTTAAAAACAGAATCATTTTCTGACCTGCGTTGTTAAATATCGGGGGAAAAAATAAGTACTACTATAAATAATATGTGAAATATCTTCTATATGAATTGCACATTTCAATATTAATATAAAGCATTTATAAAATAATACGTTGCAGTTATCTATAAATAATTTACAGAATTATAATCAATAATACTAATAATCGAGTTATCATCATACAGCGTGATAGTGCCCGTAATCATAAGCGTAAATTCCAGTTTATACGATCATTAACTATTTTGAAAATCAAACATCTGAGAGTTTTGTTTTACTGTTTCTCGACTATCATCCTGGAACGACCAGTCTTCCACAATTTCAAAGCTCAAGTGTATCTCAACTAACGATGTGCAACCTTTGCAAAGTCAGCTGTATCCAAGATCTGCTTGTTCAAGTTTCTGTAATAAGAGACTTGTGCAGTGAGACCCTAAAGAAGGAAGATCAAAAGGAAATTCATGAAGTTTTAAATGTAAATAGCTGTTCATACTACGGACTTACAGCGACTGTCATCTGTTGTCCTTTGTTCCGACTCCAGCAAGCTTCAGACTTCCTGGAAAGATTTCCTGGAAAGCTTCAGACGTTTTCTTGGCCTTCCAGTACGTTATCTTTAAGAGTCTGTGTACATCTTGTGACTGTACATCTTATAACTAAGTAAGAGATATCGAACTATAAATGTAACATTTTTGGTTCAATAAAAATAAAAATTTGGTCAAATAAAGAAGAAAATTTTTGCAGTGGAATTTCTTCAACACCAATTTTTTGTCATAGCAAGTACCAAGACGTTACCTTGAGTTACGCACTCAAGAAATAAAACTTTTTTTTTAATTTTATTTTTTAGGAAATTTTATTTTATTTGCAGAAGTAACATTATCTACTTTCTTTTCTAATAGTGAAAAAATGTTATATAATGCTCTTAAGCTGACCTTCATGTTTTCTCTTGTCTATTTTTTTATGTAAAACTAGATCAACGTGACGTTATTATTTGATTGACGGGAAAAAGTTTATCATCATAAAATTTCTTGTCTTCAACTATCAGTTATATGGCGATTTATGTGACCTCTGTTATGTTTTAAAAATATTTTAATGGTAGGAAAAGTATTAAATATCACTTTATTCAAACCCTTGAACTGCTTAGTATACCATAACGAATTGGTTTTCCCATTTTACTTCATTTATTTGCTTTTACTTCATACTTATATAAAAAATAATTTTCATATCTTGTAAAGAGGTACAAATATAGAATTGATAATCAACCGTATGTGTTTGAAGAAAATAATAACTAAGAGATAAAGTTACAATCTCAAATTTACTGAAATAATAATCAAAGGGTCAGGTTATATAAGATTATTATTTCTCTAAATTTTTCGAGTCGTTATGTGTAGTAGTGACAAAATGATCGATAGCATATGCCAACGCAGATGATATTAGAGTTTTAACTATCAACTTTTGTCGAAAACGAATTAACAATTTTCATTTTTCATATCATTACTAGAAACCTACTAAAGAATATTACGTAAACCCTTGGAGCGGTTGTCAACATAATCCATCTCTTAAAACGAAGTTTCCACAATTTTGTTTTTTAGGGGAGAGATCTCATTGATGGTAAGAGCTCTTCATTACTTATGTGATGTTAAGTGGCTTAGTTTATGAAGTAGTCCATGTAGTCGTTTATCGCCTTGATAAGTTTTTGGTCATAATTTGTTTCATTAAAATGTAGTAATTTTCATAATTAATTCAATTAAATTGTGACTACTGAAGTGTACCCGATCCTCTTCTCGGCTACCTTGTAGAACTAGCTAGCGATCTCGAGTTGTGAAGAGCGCATGCATTAATGAAAACATCCCTTCCATCCAACCCTTGCGGCTTCGTCTTGCTCTCGCTACCACCAGCAAAACCACTGGTTCCCTCACACAGAGAGGGGAGTAATTACATGCGGGCGTTAATTGCAACGGCCACTGCCGTCGCCCAGTTCCCTGTAGGCACACGCGTCATTGCGCCTAGCGGGCACAGCCGTAACTAACTCTGAGCGAATGACTTTTGAGTCCTCAGGGTGTGAACTTCACATAGATCGATGATACACCTCATCTTCCGAGTATGAGACTTATGTTTGTCATTTGTTTTCAGTGAATCGTAATTAAAGTTGAAAGAACGATTCAAGATCCATGCGAAGGTAAAATCTGTGATATCCTAAAACACCCACTGATGTGAATAAAGCGGCAAATCCTGAGGTTTATTCACATTTCCAGTTAATTTTCTTCAATTAAATGGAGAAAAATGGTCTGCAAAGAATTGTTTAACAGTATGAACTTTTTGCACTCGCTTACTCAGAGTATTGCATCAATTATCAACCCTCTCTCCCAACGATATCCCAGAGCCAGGTTTGAGTGCTCATGATAGTACCGGCAACTATAGTCCATGAACTCCACTTACAAATATCTCACGGTTGCTCATTTAGAAAATTGAAAACGTGCATGTTAGGTGTTTTAATTATATTGGGACTAATAATACAATTACACACAGATACGTACAAAAAATGTCCATTAGTTTTTTCTATCGCTACATTATTATTCGGTCTATCTAAAACTCTCAAATTTTGTTCATATGGAAAGTTAGGTAGTTTCATTAGTGGACTTCATCATTTGAAACTTGAAACGCAATGTATGTTTTCATGAGTAATAATTTCTGTGCTTTCTATGAAATGAGGAAGGTATTCCAAGTGCGATCAACTTTTGTTGCGATCATAAATTCACTTTAATCTATTCGCAAGGGTCACGTTCTCATTCCTGCTCTGCGAGTTGAATATTGAACAAGATAACATTTTCAACGCGTGAAACGTTAAAAAGAGCTTTAAAACCTATCAAAATGGATTTATAGTATGGATAAAACAAATATGGTTAAACGTTGTTATAGCAGGATACGATACCTCTTTGAAAGATATTTTTGGAAAAAGATGAGGAAGAATGTCAAATGCTTAAAAAGTTGAGAGGTCTTTTGCATCCGATCGACATCAAGTACACAAGTTTTCTTGACGGGATTAAGCTATAATCTTCTTTTGTATTTGGTTTAATTTGTATTTTGTTAACGAATCTGTATTCGTATTTGTAACTTTGCTTTGAAAAAGTTCAAATCCGCATTTAACAAAGTCATTTGTTAAAAAAATGTCTATATTATTGATATAAAATTCTAATATCTTCTTCCTCTATTTTAAACTTTATTATATCAATTAATTGAACTATTTCTGACGAATCACCGTCTACAACTCACGTCATTACATGGAATTTGGCTTACCAGTAGTAACGTTGGCTACATTTTGATATCTAACTTAATTATATTTGTACATTTAATTACTCAGTCCCACCTTATTACGAAACCAGATCTATTACGTAACTAGAAGAGAGTAATACTTTAAACATACACACCGGAATTAGAATTTACGCACAGACACTGGAAAGCTATCGGGTATTTACAATACAATATTAAAACATGTTTGTGTGGTTTTTGCTTTTTTGTAAACATATTTTGTGTTTATATTTATTTTAATAGCATATTCAATTGTTCTGTTATGTTTCATGTCATAATTTGTTATTATTTGATCACCTGACGACGGCTTAAAATGAAGTCGAAACGTTGTGAGCTCTTTTCACAAAACATATACATTTTCCGTCCATAAATGGACGTTCATTATTTATTTAATTGGATTATATAATGGACGTTATTTGTAGTAGAATATGTAACGTTAAGATTAAATGTGTAACGTGCGCGGCAGACGAAAAATTAGTGCATAAATAGTGATGAAAGGGTTCTTAATCCCAAAACATATAATTCTGTCAATACTTTAGAAAATATATATTTGTTACATTTCGTTATATAGTATTTCATTTCTAACTTCAAGAAGGTAAGATCCTAGAGATGTTCCTTTCTGCAAACCCTCCACTCGTAGTGAACTTCCCGAACGAAGAGACTCAGAGAGCACTAACGGAAATGCTATATCAGTTCACTCCATAACACTCGGTTCTGGCAAGAGTCCACACCTAGACTCGTCCTGGCAATTTCCCAAACACTGAGTTTTAGATTTAATTCATTTTACCAACGTTGAAAATAAATTTCTACTTAAATTCCCACTTCACATCTGGTCTAGTAGAATGTGGACGGTTAATTTACCATAAGATTTCCAGGGAGTTAGTGTATCATCTTAAGCAGCGCCAGATCCAAGAATCAGCCACAAGGAGGGGTGAGGCTGTGTTTTTGTTCACATTTGTACAAAGTACGAAGTAAGATGTTTTAATACAATTTAGTTCTTGTAAATCACTTATTGCCTATATATTTTAATTCATTTTACATATTTTGACCACTTCTATGAATGAAAATTACGTTTAGCAGTTTTTAGATACTGAAAATATTCGTAAAACTTTCAAAAGATGGATTAAGTGCTGTCCCCCTTCGGTTTTGAATATTTTGAAATTGTGTTCAATTATTTTGGAGTGTATTTCCCCAATTTCATAATTTTCAGTAAATAGTACTTTATCAATCATACTTTTGCAGTGAACTCTTCACCTTTGTAAATTTATTTGAGTAAAAATATCGTTTTCCTTGATGACTGAAAGTGAATACGTTAACATTGGCCAAATTACTTATATTTTCTCTAGTTATACTGTTAGGTTCGTTTATGTATTCTTAAACTAAATACTCTCCCTCAACCAAACTTTCAATTGTACATTACACGCACCACAAAACATCTAAAATAATTTTTATTACGAATACCCACTTGATTCTTTTCAGCACCAAGCGAAATTGAGTCAAAACCATTCTTCTGAATTTCTCCTGCTAAAGCAGAGCAAATGAACATAGATAAATTAGATATAAATACAAGGGAATTGAAGTAGCATAATATGTATACCAGAAGCGGCTCTCTGAGTATTATGATGGGCAAGTGACGTGAAACTGGAATAAGTAAAACTAAATTTACAATGATACTTTTTCCCATTCCAAAAATTCTCTGATGCTTGAAACCCGGTATCTTGAGCTAGGTCACGCGCACCAACTGCATCTGATTCTTCAACTACTGAATAGAAATGTTCCAAGATAAGAATGCCTTTTTGTTTCTTATGAATGTCATAAAATACGATAAAGAAACAACTCATAATGCATAGTAGAAAAAACGTATCTTACTTCTAACCCTTCAGAATACAGCGATTGAGCAGAATTTGATGTTAAGGGGCATAACTCCACAGATTCTCAGGTAGAAGAATAACTTCACCATTAAAGTCGACACTTCCTTAAGGATTAGGTCTACGGCAGTCTCCCTGTGCCCTTCCCGTGAATCCCCAGTCAATGAGGCCGGTGGGTAGCTCTTTCAGTAAATGAGTTGAACTTATCATACACAAAATTTTCTCCTTAAAAATTGTGATAATGTTATAGAATAATTTAAATCTACGCATAAAATAATGAAAAATGATACCAAACACGACCTTTCTGGCACCAAATGCTCATTTGACAATTAGTCCAGTAATTAGGTGACGAAAAGAAGCATGTCAAGAAAAAAAAAGTTTTTTCCCTTTGAATATTATTTTAGTTTCTCGCCTATAACTTTAAAGCAATTCATTTTTAGAACAAAATATTTTTGAACAGAGGAAATATAGCACATTAAATTTCTAAGAAATTACATTCTGTCCTTTTTTGTCACCAGACTAACCGAAAATGCTAAAGAGCTTGATTAAATTAATAAAAATTCTACAATGGATCTAATTAAATTATAACTTGAGAACTATAAACTTTTAAAGAAAATGTCTGCATACGAAAATGAAATACATTAAACGTCCTACAAAACGCGTTATCCTGGATTTTTTTCTAACAAACTGTTTATTCTGTTCTGTGCGCAGAAGTTTTGTGCACGAAATTTAATATTATATTATTTAGGTACAATGGTGTTTCGTTCTAAAAATGTATTATCAAGTCATAACTTATAAATGTATTATAATTTATGTTTTATCTTTCCCATAAAATGCAAGTTAATTAACACAAAGAAATTCAATAGATGGATCACCCAAGGGATAAGAATTTCTTCAAAAACAAACACCGTTTATATTATCTTTCAAAATGCTATAACCAACCACCCGAATTTCATAATTATTTTCGTAAATATAAGACTATTCTTCGAAAAGTAGTCTATGCCTCTAAAGTAATGGATGAAAGCCATGTGGAATATTGTTAGCAATTACACGCCAACTTCTGAAAATCGCAAAGAAAATGTTTCTTTACTAAACGATGGCAAAATCGTATCAAATCCTCAGGACGTCGCAAGTTTGTTTAATTCTTACTTCTCAGAAGTTGGTAAAATAACGAACTCAATATATCCAAATCAATGTCCTCCAATTATATCCACCCACATACCCAATTCTATGTTCACTTCCGAAACTAACGCCAGTGAAGTTATTGGAGTCATCAGCTCATTAAAAAACAATTTTTCAACAGGCGTAGATGATATACCTGAGTTTATTGTTAAATTTTCGTCCCACGCTTTATTAACTCCACTCATAAATATTTTTAATACTTCTTTATCGGAAGGGGTTTTTCCTAAAATATTTAAGAGAGCTAAAGTGAAACCTTTACACAAGAAAGGAAACAAACTTAATATTGGAAATTACCAACCAATATCTCTACTATCCACTTTCTCAAAAATCCTAGAAAAATTATTCTATAAGCGTCTTCTAGATTTTTTATCAAAAAATTACATTTTCTCTAACGATCAACACGGTTTTAGGAAATCCTTTTCCACTACAAGCGCCATATTTTCCGTCTTAAACGATGTTACCACATCTCTTGACCGTGGAGAAAATCCTCAGGGTGTTTTTCTTGACTTATCCAAAGCATTCGATGTCATCGATCACGGAATTCTCCTTTCCAAATTGCATTCTTTAGGCATTCGTGGACTTCCACATCAATGGCTAACTTCTTATTTAAAAGATAGATATCAACAGGTCGAAATATCCTATACTAAAAATAAAATACTTCAGCGTTGTCTTTCAGAAACAAAGCCACTTACTTGCGGAGTACCCCAAGGATCAATTCTCGGCCCTATACTCTTTTTATTGTATGTGAACGAAATGTCATCATCCACATCAGATTGCAAAATGGTTCTCTTTGCTGATGACACTAATTTACTATGTAAACACGCCAATGCTCGAAAAGTTTTGTCTAACCTTTCGACTTGGTTCCATGAAAGCATCAAAACTTGGAAAGCAAATAATTGGAATTCTACGCTCATTGTTCTCGGAATTAGAGGCTCCCAAAACTGATATATTCGTCAAAATTTCGCGACCCTTTATTTTTCACGATTACAATACTTTTTATATAATATGTTAACTGAAGCTTTAAATTCAGTAATGTCATAAATACGTCGTGTTTGCGTTCATTTTTATTGGAATTATGTGTAGAATTCCAAAAGTTTTTATATAAAGGGAATAAAAATAAAAATGTTTAATTGATAGCATTTTAAATAACTCTCCAGTATGTGACTCACGAAATCTATTAGCGGTAGGTCGAAGGGTTGGCAGGAGGGTGGGCGGAGGGAGGTAAGCCATTAGAGCAGGTAAAATCTGTTGGGTTTGATGGTACCCAAAATTTTTAATTCCTTGCCCGACTCTATGACAATCAGGAACTGTCGAGTTTAAGAACTCTGATGTTAAGTATGTCTGGGTTTCGAAACAGAGGAGACACATTCGTTTCTCTATTGTTACGAAGAGTGAAATGAAATTCACGAAAAATCTATATAGACATGGACGTTATTGCTACAATAGAAGCAATAAATTTCTCAACTACTGATTTATTAGTTCCAGACATCTTCTGTCAATATAATTGCAGCGCAAAGTAATTGCAGGTTTGTCTTTGTGTGCTTTATAAAATCACTTATTATTAAGAGCTACTTGTTTACATTTGTTTCCGATTTGGTGTCCAAAGCGTGTGAATTTTGTAAAATGGAAAAATGTTGTACAATAATGTGAATAGTATCTGTTTGTAGAATTGAGGAAAATGTCAACTAGAAGAACGATCAAGAAATGGGGAATCCCAGATAATGCGCGTGTCCTATGTTCTGCCTGTTGCGGCGGGATAGTCTCAATTTGAAGACATCGTGCCTCCAAAAATAAAAAGTGCCAGATATATATTGCCAAGTATTTCTGCAATCGTAAATAGCATATCAGGTAAAATAAATAGCTGCACTGACGTAACCTACTCCTTAAACAAGCTGCCGTGTCTCGACTCGGCGCCATCCGATTGCTTGACCTCGGTGTCATCTCGTTGAGGGTCAAGGGTAGTGGACCTATTTACTCTCTCCAGCAACCGGAAGCTAAGAAACTGGATTCAGAGGCCGTTTGAAGGTTGGTGACGTCGTTCAGATTTTATCGGAGAAGGTGGTTAATGAGTTTCTCAGCCAATGATCTTTCAGGTCAATGGCCCTTGTTGCACGTGTTGAGCCAAGAATCTTCTTCGGATTAGCGATAGGGAGCTCTGTAAGACACAACTAAAAGCTCTCTACTTCGAAATTAATGTTGAAATATAAAATAATTAAATTGATTTTAAGCAAACTCAAATATTTAAAAAAATACTAACATTTTAAAATGAGGTTTATATTCAAGAACATTTCTTGTAGCATAATGTTGATGAAAAACGTAAATGTAAAGTTTCCTAATGTAAGATAATTTCAGCGCATACGATATTTTGCACACAAAAAAAAAAGAAGTTGTCAATGATCCAACAAGGCTACACATATGCATTCTGAAAGATATACTGTAACATGACATAGTAATAGAACATTAGATCTTAAATGATTTTCTCTATCTTAAAACTAAGAAATTATTTCCAACAAAATAAAATATAAAATTGTATTTATTTATTTAATGGTGGACCTTACGACAATCGATTCCCGCAAAGTAACTGAACTTCAATGATCTACAAAATATTGATTTATTTATAATGTTAACCTAATATTCTTTTCTCGAAAAATTCCTTTTACTCGTAAAAATTGTTTCGAAACACAAGTTGTATGACGCCTCAAAGGAACCGAAAATTTAAAAGTATCTGTGAAAACATAAAATCTTGACGTTTTTGATTTATTCATTACCCCCCTCCCCTATCACCCTATTTTTTTATTTTCTGTAAGGTAGGAGATTTTCAAAAGTAGGCTGATTGGAATTCTAAGAGAAGCAGATCACGCGCCCAAAGACGTAACCAGGACGGGGATAAGGTCTTGACCTAATATACGGCAATTATATCAATCTCATCTCTGAAATGTGTGCTGAAACGTGACACTAACATATCTAAGACTCTAGATCTCGTAGAGTTGGCCAGATATTCCTCAACCGGAGAGGACTGCAGACGATAAGGCTACATAATGCCGATGTCGCGGCAATTTATTGTCCAGATGTGTAATTTACACCTGTAAATTTGAATGGCACCATTGTTTATTCATTTTTACTCTTTCATTTTGGTTTTTGAATATTAAGGGTGGAGGGGCAAGTGTCCCTCCATGCTCCCCTCCCATTGCCTAAGTATGTGCGTGTGACATGAGAAGATAAATTGTGTTTTTGAGGTAAACCCGCGATGTCGAGAGAGAATTGAAAAAAGATTGCTCATTTGTCTCACAGATGAGCTGCGAGAAGCATGTAGGAGGCCACCGCCGCTGCACTGCGCTGTCGTCGTTGCGTAATGCGAAGGACGCGTTCTGATGCATAATCCATGAGCTCACGTCCTACGTGTGAGGCAACTGACGACAGAAGGGTCAGAGTCTGTACCTTTCCTCCCCAATTCCACGAGGACGATCGTAAAACCACCGCACTAAAGTAGATATGAGCTCTGTGAAGGATCTTCATCAAAAATCTCCAGTACGAGACGTTACCATCATATTTCGTAGCTCCAATAATCGGTATCTCCTTACGTTGTATAAAAATGTGATTATGTGAATTAATTTTGGTCATTCCCCAATCAGTTTCATCCTCCATTAATTTTGGAGGTATATGTGATGTTTACTGTCAGAGTCAAGTTTACTCAAGAGATCTTTCCAATATGATCACCTTAGATCAAATCATTTTAACTTCCTTACGATGCGCTGACATCGAATTGTCGAAAGAATCGAGTCAACTAGATACATCTACCGTTAAAGAGGATACATTAGCAGTTATTTTCGGAAATAAAGTAATGAATATTGATAATTTTGAGGGATGGCTTGTTTATTTCAACGGAATAGAGGAATGACCGTATAAGGGACTTTTTTTTAAGGGACTGTAACGGAAGTAATATTGAAAACTTCTCTATAAGATAGAGGGCCAGCAAGAAAGAATTACTTGGATGTACTACATTTATATGAAAAGATCCAATCGAGATTTATTTTCAATCATTCAAATCTTCTGTGATCTTTGTTGTGATGATGCATGCATTCTTCCTTTCATTGGAACCACCATCCCAATTTGTGTAGACTTTTTAACACCCTTTTGGAATTATTCTTAAATTAATGTACAGATACAAATATGATATAAATTCTTCATACACTTTACAATATAATACTTGTAGTACTTTAATATTTACGTATTTAAAATGCCCTTTGTTTCAAAACTATGATTTAAAGAACTACTTCCTTCTCAATGAAACCCTTCTGCAGAAAAAGGGGTGGATACGATATTTTAAGTTAAAATTGCTTCGCAATGTGAAAAGGCGTGCCATTTTTAGCTTTTCTTTCCAATTTACACATGACTTATTTGCTTTCTGAAGTTGTGAAAGTTGTAGCAAAGCAAACTTTTGAATGTCGTAAAGTATTTTAAGAACCCAATTTCTGGCACGTCGTAAACGTGACCAGAGCAACGTATAGAATGTGCAGAAGGATATGAGCCCTCTCCACTCATTTCTTGGACGACGCCTATAAAAGCGCAATAAAGAGAATATGTGCACTGTCCGGGGTTCTTCACCTTCGTCTTTTGACTGTAGTCTCCAGATGCAGTTGGTCAATTTCCAAATTCAATACATACGGTGAGGTCCATTTTGCGACTTTTCTTAGCAAGCTGTTCCTGTCAAACGAGCAAAATCTTATTCTTAAGTACAAACGAGATATATTTTGCGAGGAACGCAGTTTTACTTTGCATATCATAAAACAGTACGCTTATTTTTGGTATTTTTATTTATTACTCCAGAATCTAACTTAGGTTATATTCCCTTGGAGATCACAATACAATTTCAGGTTTTAAATGAATTTACTCATCATATTTTTTATATTAGGGCAGTAAACGGATTACGCTCTTTCAGATTGAAAATATGAAGCAGGTATTGAAAGGTTGGCGTAGTTTTGAGCGCACCATTCACATGACTCAACATAACAATAGGTCTCTTGTGACACTCCATTGTGTCGAAGCTCTGCTTCAATTGCCGGTTGTACAGTACAAGGCTATGAGACTTGCGTCATTTCTGTAAAAACAAAACAACAGGGAAATATTACAATGAAAATTGATAGATTCCACTGTAATGAAGAGATTTAGTGCAATATGAGTAGCCGCAAATATAATCACAAGTATATATTATTTTTACAAATACTTTTGTAATTCCCAGTTAATATCTACTAAAACTTTTGGTCATTGATGTTGGTGATTCGTTAGTATTGGAATGTATTCATCATCATTTTGTGATTCTAATATT
The DNA here is from genome assembly GCA_002313205.1 of Laupala kohalensis. NCBI lineage: Eukaryota > Metazoa > Arthropoda > Insecta > Orthoptera > Trigonidiidae > Laupala > Laupala kohalensis. Next base: position 443,314 of record NNCF01129167.1, read on the forward strand.
ATATAGGTGAAAATGTTTGTTGTATCGCACTTTTGGAGAAACAACGGAAGTGCGAATTCATTAATTATTAAGGACACGCGCATGAAGTTTCTATTCCTAATAAATCAAACGTCATGGTCGTTATTGATAAAACAGTAAATTAAAAGTTAAATAAAATATTTATATATGTGATAACATTAGGTCAGTTTCTCGTAAAAAATCTGCTCAGAAAGATCGCGTTGTAGTACAAGAAAACAATAGTTGCAATGCTACAATGAAATGACCACCGTCAAACGCGAAAGGGGAGAGATATAGTTGTGTCATTTTTACCCAGATAAGTTCGATAATTATATATTGTATGCTGTATATTACTCTTTTTTTTTTAAATTTGCACTTACGTCATTGCTCCATTGAAGGTGAGATATGATCGACACCAACTGATCGATATGAAAATTATCATTGATGAGTATATTCCATTTTTAGAACCTTCTCAAGAGAGTTTTAACCGGAAAAATATTACCTCCCAAGCGAGGAAGTTTTAAAGAATAAAATACAAACAAGAAGACAGACAATCCAGACCATTACCATGCTACTTTTTCAATTTGAAAATGAAATAATGAAAAAAATATTTTGTAGGGTAAGTTAATCCGTGAAAATCGCATAAATATGCATGAGCTGTGAGACCAAAATGAATATTCTCAGCTTTGTTATTTTATTATATACCGTGATACACATGGAGAACATAGTTCAATGGTCTTTAATTCCAACACCAAAGGGGTAAGTTCTGAATTGTTACAGGAAAAATTGAATTATTCAAGAAATATAATACAATACAACCCTCCGAGAAACAACATACATGGCTCACCAATGAGAGAACAGGGCAACATTGAATACAACCATCGTATTGAAACACAGAAACAAAATTATGCTATGCCCTTTATATACCACTAGAAGCATACGAATTGACGCGTCTAAAGCGTACGATATTTTAGATGCGATTTAATCATGTTATATGCGGATATTTGTCGTTTGGATGTATTAATACGAAATGAATAAACTGGATATGAAGACTTGTTGCTCTATAGACGCATTAATCATGGATGTGAATGTTAGGTTGCATTGCTTCAGTCATTTTACAAAATTTTATGAAACATTATTCTACTATTTAACAATAATCTTTTGTTACTTTTGACGAAAAGCCGATTTGTTTATTTTGTTCCTGTCACACGATATCTGAATTACACATACGACATTCCAGGTTGGAAAAGTATTCTACTGAATTCATATGGTCGATAATAACGGATAACATGAAACTTTGATTTGACAACACACGATGTCACATTAATATTGTATAACCGAAAAATAATAATAATAATAATTTAAAATATACTTCATGCTAAACACAAACGTATTAAAGACGTGCCACCATGTACAAATTCCTGTGAGAGATAATCTCCTCCCACCTTTACCCATTGTTTCCACGTTGACGTACCGGAAGTTAATTGCTTAGCTGCGCAATCATACATTATCCAAGGGTTGAAAGAATGTGAGCGTAAGGTATAAAAAAGGCTTGGAGCGCTCACGCTTAGTTATGTGTAGCCTCCGGGCACCGATCCCGGGTCTCGTTACTAGCAGTCTGCGCACGTTCATCGCACGCATGTCTTCATCGCGGAGGAGAGTTTCGTCTCGTGCCAGAGACACTGTGTTTACAAGAAGAACTTACATTGTGTTTTAATACTTTTTTACAATTCACGTTTTCTCACACAGAATGTACTTCATCTTATTTTACTCCAGTTAAGTGTTATTTTGCGAAGCAGAGGAGATCTACTTCAGATTTCATTTTATCTATTTATTATTTTTTGTTTAGAATATAGATTGTTTATAGAGTAAATTCATTTATTGTCCCCCACGTAATCATAGGCAATTTGAAAGTAATCTTCGAACAGTAAATTTATTGACTTATTATTGTTTTCAAGTAGTTCTCATGTGTTTTGTATTTGTATTATATGGAATGTTTTTTGGAAGATAAACTATAAAAATAATAGTACCCTTGAACTTCGGTTCATTGCTTTGGTTATAATAAATTGCAATAGACTACTGACTAATAAACAATAAAATTTACTGAAGTAAAATTTTATCAATTTTTTTATAAATTTGAGGTATACCGACTTTGGGATTCAGTATTGAAAAGTTTGCACTGACAGATTTTCATAACAAGCTACAGATTTGTGCGTAATGTGTAATATGTGTTTGCAAAGTTATTAGTATGCAAAACACGAAATTCAATTAACTATTATGAATATAAAATACTAAATACGCAAAGGGACGGTCACGGTACATCACAGACTAAGGATGTGATACATGTTGTATTAAATAGAAATTTGAGGGTAAACCTCTGGATATAGCATACATGTCACATGTTTACATAGTTTGTTGGCGGGGGTATTGAAACCTTGTTGGTGTTTCAGAGATAAGATGAAGCGATACGTACATCCCATGTTTCTAAACTACCCCTCCTATTTCCCCATACTACACCCCTTCTCTCCGTCTTGCTCATTTCCATACAAGCACAACACTGTTCCCTCCATCTGCCTCTTGTTAGTTAATTTAAACAGCTTTACTCATCATCACAACAATTGGTGCAGAAAAGCTTACGTAGCAGTTTCCAATTTACAGCATACTTTTAAATGAATTGGAAACTGGAAATGAAGTGTTGGTTGGACGATGGGGATTTAAATGTCGATGAGGTCAAATACTCAAATTTCGATAATGCGCTGAGGCCAAGAAACAGCGAACCTATTATCTGATTATTTTAATGCAAGTTTATTCTTTTTACTTCACTCGTGTACCATGTTGCCATGTGCGAAATCCTACACTCAGTTCAACTGCAATCCGGCAGTATAATATTTACTTTCGATGTATCCTGCACTTGAAATCCATTTTTAAAGTGACAGCATGAACAGAATAAATTTTTTTCCGAATGAAAGACCCTTCTCCGTTTTAAAACTTACAACGATGTTCATTAAATCCTCGGAAACTTTGTGGCGGTACCACATTCATTGCTAAAAATAACTTGTAAACCTCAATACAGGGAACGAATTTGGGAAGAAATTCCTCGCCATTATTCCTTGCTTTGGTTTCCAGAGGAATATTCTTTCCCTACAAAATACATTTGGCAGCTGTCTGGCACATTCAATCAATGTACAATTTTATTCAAATATTATTTTGTGTACGCTTAAAATACGTGAACAGTAAAGAACTCCATTCAGAGAGGAGGAAAAAACGCCTTTATAACCGACTGCAGGATTTTAAAGCAGAAATTTTCTTTTTACAAATTGAATGTATTCGTTAAACAAATAATTTTAGAGAATATATTTCCATGAGTAAATATTGACAAATATTAACTATAAAATCTTTCGTTAAACTGTTTAATAATGTACTTTCCTGCAACGCAACGTAAACAGATCTGTTTCTTTGTCATATTATATTTCCTTGTCTTTCAATTACAGTGTTATTATGGCAGGCTAGTACATAAACCTCAATGTAATTAGTTTAGAATTATTTTCTCCCATAAAATATAGGTTAAGCTTTCTTTATCATGTGGTCTAAAAAGGTCGTTTGGGATTCACAGAGAGTATCGAGTAGTATTGTGGTATAGAAGCAAGTATCTCTCTCTCTGGCCGATTTAAGCCGGATACTCATTTTACAGAAGGATGATTGGGTCTGGAAGTGCTCGTTCAAGTCTTCATTGGTATTTGAATTCATGCCTTAAATATCTAATATATTTTTTATCAATGTGATTGATCTAATTTATTATGATGAGAGTGGATGTATTACAGAGTGAATACAGGAATGAAGGTTTTACTGACGATCTTCTCAGGTGTCATGAAGTTGGCTTACTTGATAAGTATCGTTGCTTTGTTTGGTTTCTTCCCTTCGATCCAGTTGCTCATACAATTCTGTAAATGTTTAAACCATTTCGCCTTTGGATATAACAATGCAAAATAATATCACAAAGTATTAATAAATAGAAAAATTGCTTGTACCCTTTGTTTCTTAAAATTATTTGTACAAAAAAAACTCGAGAGACACATGTTGCTCAAATATGTTGTGATCAAATCTTCTAAGATGCCCACTCACCATTCAGAGAAATTAAATAGCTTAGAAATATGAGTAGACTATTAAATATTTACAAACGCTAATATATTTTAGAAGTACTTTCTCTTTCTGTGAGAAACAACAACACTCCAAAGCTTTCGTCTTTTGCAGTCAACACCTTAATGGATGAGATCTGAAAAAGCCTCTTCATGCCTACGGTATGGATTATGCAAATGGCGCTTTTACCACTTGGGAAGTATGGCAATGACATTTTCAGAGCAGTTTTTCTTAACACACATTTTCAAAAAAAGAAATGAAACCAAAATTTACTCTGTATCTGGAAAACAAAAGTGCTCATAAATTTGGGCAAATACGTGAAAAAAAATGTGTCAAAGACTGAAGGACATCACACACACCAGCAGTTTCAAGTAATTTTTTATATAGCAGCAAAATTCTATACGAAACTTTAGAAGTAAAGTTCACGAAATGAAGTTTAAAAATAAAAATTTTAAATACAATGAAATAAATAATTTTTAAGAAATCTTTCTCTTGGACTATATTAGCATTCGGAAAATAAAATGTTACAAATAAGGGATTTTTATTTATTATTACTTCTAATAATATTTATTCTTATCTCTTCTACCATTTTAATGTATGGTATAATCTAACACGAAGTAGTATCATTTAAAGAAACAGTTTCAAATAACCAATAATATAGTTTTACTTTATGAGGATTTAAAATAATATTATAATATGAGTAATTGAATATATAGTTCCAATACATTTAGGTACCCTACAGAGTCCTCTCAGATTAAAGAGAATAGACCTAAAATAACTCATTCGGATAGCACGTACAACCTCTTTTACAACAGACATTACAATTTTCAATCAACGGAAAGAGATTAATGGGATGTTGTGGTACAGGGACTAATATAGTAAGTCTACTCAGATATCACCACGAGGAATACAGGAGTCATGTTATTGAGATATGAAGAAAATTAGGCAGTAATTTGCAGATAGAATTACTTCAATATCCTGCACGAGAAGTACGTGGATTTAAAGTCAGCAACAGAGCTTTCTGAAAAATTTCAATGATCACCAAACGAAAATAAAATTTAAATATTGAAACTAATTACAATATTTTCTACAATTTTGAAACAGTGCGTAAAATATTAATTAATTTGTACACCATTTCATTAATAATGAGTGGAAAACTGTTGTTCTCATAATAAACGTTTTATAAGCTAAAATTGGCCCTGTTGCCGAAACAGTGCAAAATTAAATGTTAAACAATACAAGTAATTTTTTAAATGCAGAAAACGATAAAAATTTATTACTGGCAGAATATGAACAAAAATAAATATTCAAAAATTAGCTCGAACACAAATTAAATAAAAAAATACAAAACCAGCTAAAACATAAAACTAATCTTAAACATTCATATTTCATAATGGATCATGGACACACTTTTATAATTTGCAAAGCACCACTATATTAACTCACTTCGCAGTTAATAACTCATTACTCGCGTGAATCCATTAAGGTATTTCGTGTATGCGCTGTATGAAAGTAATTCCTCTCTAGGTATTTGCCGTTCGTATACGAGTATTGTAGCTTGTGATGTGTAAACACTAGATGCAAATTAGTTGACATTTAACATGCGCTGGCGCCTCCGCCGTCGCGTTCGTGCAAACTCTTAGGAGACCAAAGAACTCCGCAAAGAAAAGCTACAGAACTTCAAACTTGAGTCCACGAGAGCACAGAGAGACGAAACATGTTTATTAGGATTACAGATTTACTCCGTATTTTAGACTTATTACTTTCTGTCCTTTCTGGATCAAAGCGCATACATCAATTATCATAAAATATATGATTACTACAAACATTTTTCGTGAAGAAATTATTCTCATTCACAATCTTTATGTTGGATTGAAATATTTTTCAACAATTTAGAAAAAATGTAAAGATCATTACTGGACGGAGGAGAAACATTGTCGAATATTGTGAACCATAATGATGACACGCAGTGCATTCACAAATTGCAATTTTTTAATTCTACCATATAACATTCCAAGCATTTAGTACATCACTATACTGCCACAAATAGTTTTGTATGAATGAATCGTAATTTTACAATTGGTATCCAAAAAAACAGAATTAATTATTCCTTTTCTTCAGTAACTATTGAAAATTATTTCTCATGAAGAGTGGTGATTTAGTACCAAATGTTTGCGAGACAGCTGTATATAATTCGGTTTCACACGTTGTCTATAGTGGCCAAATATTCTTGAGGGTTTTCTGTCCATGAGGATGTGAGAAATTCTTATTATATTTAATAGACCTTAATAAACTATCATGTGCTCCAATTATGTTGAGGGTTTATATTTCCTAACATTTTCAAAATTAATAATGTAAAAACGTTTAGGTTATTAAGTATATCAACTAAATGATGACCTTTACTGAGTTTTTACTCCTGCAGTTCAGAAAAAATAAAATGTATCCTGTTAAAATGAAATGACTCTCATATGGTCGGAGATACAAGATACGATGTATTCGCCCACTGTACGGCGATCACTGACCTTTTATCCCATGTACACCTGGTGTCAAGAATTGTTTTTCACAACTTCGAATACAACGGCTCTGAGACAATAATTTAAATGTGTTTGAACGACGAAACAAAAACCCAATATTTGAACGTAACTGAAAGTCACTTTAAGAAAAGCAAGCTGAGAAAATCACCAAACATACGTTGAATTCACACTTCTCCTCGCATAGCATGTGTCAACAAAATAATAATATTGCGGTTGATTTAATTCGATTTTGAAGTGGATGACAATATCTATGGGTGCGTGCTGCGTCATTTTAATGTTAAAGAAAGAAACATTTTGATGAAAGCAATCATATTTTCTTTGTAAACAAGGCATCCATTTTTTTGAAAAATTTCTGTGTGAAGAAAGAAGAAAAATGAGTCCTTTATGTGAGAATATGTTCTCACATAAATTTTTTAACATTACTATGATTTTGCTGTTACAAAATAGGTATGGTAGGTACAAAATATTCCTCAGATATTATTTATACAAAAATTTCGATTTTTAAGATTAACAACAATTACGTGGTACAGGTTATTAATAATTAACTTGCACATTCACTGAAAACATGAACATATTTAAAACTGGAGACTTTTCCAATTTAAATTATTCCTCGTGAGAACATTATTTTCTTATTTATTAAATTACCTATTTTTTCTTGGCGTGCCTGCATGTCATGGAAATGCATGAGGTGATCAAGACATGATAATGTTCTCTTTTACACAGAACTTGCATTTAAATGAACGGGAGATTCTTGTAAGACAGAATTTGGTAGCAGCTACCAGAAATATACTGACTCTTACAATTACGCTACACCTACATAGCTCACATTCTCACATTCTTCACTGTACGTTTTCAAATAATTATATGTTACCGTGATTAATTGCGCATTTTATGTTCAACTCATCCCGTTTGTTTCATTTAGCAGCACAATAGTGATTGGGATCGTTAGGTATAGGACATGAATTCACTTAGAATAGACGAATGTAGTAGATGGAACAAGAGTCCATTTTTCATTTTTCCGCTCTAAAGAACGGGATAAAAACCCTGATGCAATCATTCTGAAAATAACTGCAAAAATATTGGCAATTGATTAATGTAAAACAGAAATAAGAAATTCTACAACATTCCGGAATTTGGTCTTCTTTCTTGCATAACTCATAGTTTTCATTTACTAGTTCTAGTGATTTACACTATGAGCAAAATAATAATTAAACGTATAATAACTGCTATAATTGGTTAAAATAATTTGGCTCACATTCTCAACTTATTTTGTGTACACATAAATTGTTCTCCCCAAATCGGTATTTTCGGGTTGAGGGGCGTTGATCACCAAAGATAGACAAAATGTTAGAATTTTTACTCATCTATAACTTCTTCTTACGTGGCAAAATAAAAATGGATTTCAGCAAATATCCTGAGTACTGAGAGTTTCACAGACTGAGTAATGATCACGTCCGTTCTATGACATACACGCATGATGTAATTCACGAATTCTCAACATAGAACCAGCATCTCGAGACACTAGTTCGCACCCACACAAAGCCCCTCTGTAAAAGAGGTCGTCTATGCAATATACAGAAACGTAAAAAATTTCTTTCTTCTTCTATTTGTAAATCGTGATTAAACTTCATCATTTCATATTTCACTTTGTTTTTTAGGTTTAAACTAAACATTTTCATTGAATGTTTTAACGATGTTCTTATACTGGAATTAATTTCATAGATTTTTGTGAATGAAATAGCTCGTGCAAATTGCAATGAAGAAAACCAATACTTACCAAATGTCTGCATTGTATATTAAAATTCAGGTAATTAAAGTAACTCAAAAACAATATTTTTAACATACTACAAACTGCTTATGAAGAATAAGAATATTTATTGCTGTTGAACTATAAGAGTATTTGGTCATTTTTATTTAAATACAGAGAAACCACTGAAATAGTGACCAAAGAGTATTTTCTGAAAAACAGAATTAAAAAACTTATAATAGGTGAAGTACAGTGCACAAATTGGTCGCATATTTTATAAATAACTTCCTTTAAATTGTGAAAAATGTGAACCGGAAATTGATATTTGAAGATGGTGGCTCTTTCACGACTTAGAACGACTTAGCTCGATTTGAACGCGTGCTTTTTTTCACTTGTATTCGAGTTTATCCAGTTAAAAATTTCTTAGAACTCATTTGCTGGAATTCAACGAGAAAGAGTTTTACGAGTGACATAATAGATCTAGTAAGATTTTAAGACAAATTAATTTATGCTAATCGTTTAGACGAACATGTTGGAAGCACTAATATAACCTGCCGAATATCCCGGATTCTTTTGTTGCGTCAAGAAGATCGAACATAAATGTTATGCACGTTTATCTCAGAAAATATGAAAAAAATGAAATTGCGGGTGGAACATATCAATTGTTGAGTCGTACCTCTTAGGACTGATTTTTTAAAAATTTGATTAAAAACAGGATTCTTTGGTCTGATAACGAATGTGTGACAGTAATGCATTCCACGTCAACGACAATCTGATCTGTTAAACTCGTCGAGACAGAATGTATCTAACTCATTCGTGACATCCGTTGTTTCAGAGTTTCTTATGTGTTTATTAATTTATTCGTGAGTAAATCACTGTCATCTCTCATCACACGTATTGAAAAGTGATTAAATTATGAAGACATTCAAAAGCTAAGGAATTCTGGTGAGTTTACGGCCAACCATTCCAAGCTATCCATGATTCGGGGAGGGAATTTGGTTGCCAGTAAAGTTAAACAACCAAACCGACATTAGCCAGGAGTATGTTAGAAAAACAGAATCTAAAAACTTCATCAAGTTTTGCACTATTGGGTCAATGGAATATCTGTTGTCTATAGCTTTGAATGATGTCATTGAATCTGTAAAGATGACGAGAGCGAGTTATCCTGTTTTTTTATATAATTCCCATGACTTTGTGAATTGCCTAAGTTTCACAGGAAAGTATAGAAAAGTAGTCCAGAAGACGGAATAAATGAATTTCAAGAGGGTTTGTTAATACCACTGAACTTCCAGCAATTTTCGAGTCATCTGCAAAACATTTAAGGTGATTTAGGTATTTTTAGTAGTAAGATTGTCCTTGATGACATCGCTTATGCAAGTTCGCTAGCTTGTAGGTTTATCACAGGAGTGAAAATTTTCCAAGGAGGTCACAAATGAAGACATCTTGGTAAAATTTCGCTAAAGCGATTTCATCGAGTTATTCTCGTAATATTTCTCTTATTGGTGTAGGATGTTTCGGATGAGTTAGATACCCTCTCAGTTTTCAAGGCTGGAAGATGTAGCTATTAGCTGGATTATACGAATTACTATAAGTTGAATATGCATAGTTAAAGCATAATAGTTTGAATCATAGATTTAAAAGAAGAAGATCAGCCTCCACGATTAGACTGGTGGTTGGGTTCGAACGGAAGACACTTAAACAGAGGTTGCGTGCTGTACTTAATGTTGGATTTAGTGTTTCTAGTAGATTTTGCACCATATTTTTACTGCACCATATTTATACACTTTTATTTTCAATAACTCTTTTTCCGTAATTTACGTTGTTGATAGATATATGCAGTCCCGGACTTTTTTATAGAAATCTTTGAAGAGAACAATATTGCCAATCATAATTCTCACCTACCTCTCACCGTTTAGACAGTGTAAGTGAATATACGTCTCCGAAGATTGATTTTTGCCCCCGACTTGATTGTCTATTATTGTTATTGCCTCTTACTTGTGACGCATAATTAAGAACATTCGTATGAATTTAAAAAAATATGACTGTTATGTGTTTTCGTTCTATTTTTCATTAACTTTAAAACTTTTTATTATAGATTTTAGGACTCTAGTCTAGACCTAGACGTCGGTGAGCCCTAAAATCCCTATATAAAAAACTAGATTTAAAATAAAAAGTGGTAATAATTAGCACTGGAATGAGGAGTGCACGGATATTGTAGTAACATGAACACTTCGTCGTCCTCCTCCTCCTCCCACGCCTGTTTGCGCACCTGCCGCTGCTTCTCTCGTGTCGCAAGCGTTTGCGGCGCCCTTTCGAGTGTATGTAGTGAAGCGGCGACGTTTGCGCAACGCGGCGGCAGCATTTTGCTGGGAGACATGAGGGCACTCGTCTGGCGAGTAGCTGAGAGTCGTAAACACTCACCTCAGAAGCGCTTCACTCTCAGGGTGAGTCACCTGTGGGTAATCGCCAGGCAAACATCACACGCGATGGCGCCTTCCCTGTGATTACAGAGGAGTAATTGCTTCTCTTCAGTCATCTGATCCATCACATTCGTTTTCGTGGATATTTCAGGACATTTCAATACATCCAACGGTCTTCATTACTTGTTTGACAAACATTTTCCCTATGACGAGATAAGAACCTTAAAATTTCAAATACTCTTTATAACCAAGTTTGATTAGATCATGACCGCTGTGATTGCGCGATATTTTGATTTCCTTGAACTCAGGGAGACGCTAAATCGAATGAAGGTGGTTTATGCACATCACGCAAACTACACAGACAGATGGTTTTGATGATTTTCTTAGTCAAAATTGTGAATACTGGAATTCTAGCTCGTTTTTTTCTTCGTTAATTTTCCTTGTCCCGTCGGCAAAAGCAAATATCAGAACAAGAAAAATGAGAAAAAAATAACAGGGTGCTACGTAAAACAGTTAATGAATACTTTGTATTTCAAATACACCGGGTAATTGTGTAAGTACAATATTCAATTTTACGACTTGTACGACATGTAAACTCGGTAATTTGTTCATTATAAATTAGGAATTAGGAGGAAGATAGAGATGACGATGCTAACATTGGAATTAAGTCCCTTATCTTTCTTCATCGTTTACTTAATGTCATCAAACACGCGTGAACATGAAGATGAGTATCTAACTTTAAAACCACTACAGATAAAATGAAAAATTCCAATATCAAAAAATACGAGCAATCAAAGAAATTAAATAAAACGCTACCGCTTTTGGAAGAACATTAGTGTCGAAAGTACAACATTAATGTATTAAAGTACAACATTAATGGTAGCACCAGATATCTGAAATGTTAAAATGTCATAATTAAATCAGTTTTAAAATGTATTTATGAAGTCAATATATTGAGAGGTATGTGACTGAGATCTGTGGAATTCCTGGAACGGGAAGTTTTTCCATTCGATATTTTAGACAAACAATCTTTTTGTGGCACCTGTTATTGAAAGGTGGTGGAAATACGTCTCTCCATCACATCTCAGGTAGTTCTTGAGCCGAATCAATTGATATCCATATTCTCTTTTTTAGGGAAGTACTATTTTTTATTTATCCATGCAATGAAGGCATTTCTTGCTTGAATCTGAAAGTTATCACAAAAGAATTTTCATTCAGTATGTTATAAATTTTATTTAGTTTTTCAATCAATTAAGTTGACAATTATGCAACACGTATACTCTTTAATACATTTTATAATTAAAAAATTATGTTTTTTCATTCATACTTAGCTTCAAGTAACATTAAACAGTAAATCCCTAAAAAGGGTATTAGATAGATATTGGAATAGTCTCACGCAAATTTAGATCGGCAAAATTGACGAGCAATGTAAAATTCAAACGATGTATCAATTACTCTGTTTTAAAATTTGTATGATTTGATCATTGTTTCGAAACATTATTTCAAGTTCATAATTTTGCTATAATTCTTTCCTGTTTTTTACACATATGACGATGATTCAAAGTAGAGTAATTTTCGAAAATATTTAGACGTGGAGTGAGCAGTTTTAAAGTTGCATACATAATTTCTCTATTAAACAAATTGATGACATCATAAATCGATACGATCCACTGCCCAAGTGAGATTCTTCAAGACTCTAAAAAGCAGTGTGATTAGCATAGTTGAAGACGAAAACCTCGACCCCTAAGTTGCTGTGCGACCCTCAGTGACACACAGAACGAGTTTGAAGTGAGAAGGCTGTAGGTGTAAAATTTTAGATATTCATACACGTTGTTTTATAGTACGAAACACGTCTAACACATGTCAAGCAAAATGTCAAACTATGTGAAAAATTATCAAGCTATATAAACCGTTATATAAAATTGCGCATTTCCGATTAAAATTTGTATGTGAGGAGTATATTTTTCTGTTAATAGATAGATAGATTAGAATTGTGATTGTTCACTCCATGTGCACTTCAAGCGCTGAAAGTATTATTGAAATAGATACCCGAACAGAAAACTAGTTTACATGAAAGAACGGTATCGACAAATAAGGTTATTAAAAAAACAAATAAGGTTATTATTATTGTTATTGTTTCTTTTTCATTCCTGATGTTATGGGATGGTGGGGAATACGCATGATGAATATTACATCCACCTTCCGTCTACATTTCCGAAAATATTGTTTTCACTGAGAAGAAAGAAATATGTATTGAAAGCAAATAATTATGTATTTCTAGAGTTAAAGAATTAAACTACATGGATATGTTAGAGTTTATGTATAAAGTTCGAGTATATGATTCGAGTCGGACGAATAGAAATTACCTCTAATTCTCACGTGACTTCTTCTGGTTAAATTGCAAGTATTTCCCTGTCGTAAGTTCGCGTTATAAAGGAAAGATAAAATAGCTGTAGCGAAAGCTGAACAAAGCACGTTCTCCGATGAACCTCAGAGCATTGTGTCTTGTTGTAGCACTACGAACCATGGGGCAGGCTTCTTGATATACATGTGGTGCCGTAATGTGTATGTTGTTCGCACCTTGATCGGTTCACAAGAAAATAAAATCGTTATACAGTATATCGGAACACTTAAATGTTAAAGTTAAGTGCAATACAAGAACAAGTTAATGTATTGGCATTGAAGAACTTGGCTAATGCAACGTATTTAAATCGTGTATGCATAAAATACCATTTCAAATCGAGATGATTTTAGATAGTTAAATATTCGTTTTTGTGCATTTGAAGAAACGAAGACATTTGAGAGAAACAAAGGGGATAATGGAAAATATAAAGATTTTTTAGTATATTTATGACACTTTAAGTGGGCATAAATTAAAGAAATAAAAACAATTTTAGAAAATTGTGTGTATCACTAAAATAATGTAAGTATCGCCATGTTACATATAGTAGGTACTACACATATAAAAAATGTATTTATAACATTTGTGGAAATAAATATGTAACAAGATGCAGGTGGATACGCATCAACGAGTTAAAAAAGTACGCCCAATACGATAGTGTATTGTCATATACGTAGCGAGACCGACACGTGTTATGAATAAATTCTTAACATTCATTTGGAAGGTAATTAGTGCTACACAAAACCATGTTTTGTTCGGCGAAGTAGTTGTGCTGCGCGTCTCATTTGTAAAGTAAAGACTCCTGATTTGGTATTCCCCTCATCGTTCACGAAGTGTGACAAGCGCGTCCGGGACACCTCTCCCACGCACGCGGCTGATGTGCGCCCACGGACAGCATTCGCAGGCAAGCAGGCGACCGTGGCAATGCAGGCGGTAGAGAAAGTGAGAGCGATGTTGAATCAAGGCGATCGCGAAGCCGATGACTGCGGACAGCGACGGCAAAAGGGAGCTTCGGTCTGGGTGGTTGGATGCACGCCATGTCGCCACAGCTGCACGTCAGCGCATTGGCGGTCTATATATCGCCATTGACTTGGTCGCTCCGATGTTCACGTCGTAAATCAGTGCGCAAGAGCGCACAGTGTTTCGAAGGGGTGAACAAAAGATAACTGGTTTCAGTTGGAAATTCATGATGCACTCTTATATGAATGAAATGTTAGAAAACGAGTTTACATTGAAATTTCTTGAACAAATCTTAGTTTGTTTGAGTATAATTTTTTTACATTAAATCTGTCTTAGTTTGTTTGAAGTAAGAAAAAAAGACTCTTAGATTCAAAAGTATGAAAAATAAACGTAAAAAATCTTTTTAAAACAAGCTTTCATATAAAAAGTACTGTTCTAAATTTTTTTTAAATGTTCAAAACAACTGAAAATCAAAAATATTCATCAAAAAAGTTGATGAAAAAAAAGAAAATTTTAAAAGCTTCGACGTCGAGCGCCTCAAGCTTTTGATATTTTCTAATTTTCTTTTTCTCATCAACCTTTGTAATTTTCAATTTTGCCGCACAATATTTTTCGCTTTATTCCAAAAAGTTTTAATTATGTTTCTTAAAAGTTTTCTTTGCGTTCATTTAATGTATATTGAGTTAATGTTCACGTTTAATATCATGTTCAAATTTTCTGTTCCTACGTTAATTTTTCTTGTTACAATTTGTGTGCACCTGACGACGACTCAAATCACGAGTCGAAACATTGTGTTGCTGAAAAACACAATAAAAATATATCGTTCAAAAATGGTCGTAAGAGATAGTTTACTCTGTTGAAATATTAACGAAGAGTGATGTTTGTATGGTAGCTATAAGATGGTAAAAGCAAAACTAAAACGCAACAGTTGTAAGAAACCCTTATTTCTGGATAATGGATATTTACTCTTATTTTGCGATAACTGTCCTTAAAATTATATTTATTCCTGTATTTAACAATAATATTACATTTTTTAATACAATGCACTGAACTCAGATTTATCTTAAACTCTGAAATTTATGACCGTTACAAATTCTTCATAACGCCCTTTCGTAATTAAAATAAGGGTAGACCTTGATTTTTTTAAATATATTAAAAAAAGTATTTAACTTTGATCGTGTCAGCAGTTACAAAATCAAGTAGTCATCCGCGTGCCACGTTTATCTATTTATATTATTTATAATAGGTGGCAATTTGTAAATATTTCTCTTTTCCCTGACATACTAAACCGACAGCTTACATCTCGAAAATTATAAAAATAATTTCCTCGACCAGGGTCAACTATTATTTCTCTTTTCAACACTGTCATTTTCTAAGTGTTAATCGTTACCGATGCTCAATAAAGATAGGAGCGGAAACTCTCATCAAATCTCTAGCGACTGCTTTTCGCAATTGCTGGTTATAAACTAAGTTCATTCACACTGTACCCCATTTCCAAAGTGAGAATAAGAGAATATTGACAGATAATAAAGAAAAGGGGTCTAGATGATTGTATTATCAATTCTAATATTGTGTTCACAGAGATTATATAATACAATATGCATTATACCTCTTACAATACGTGTAAAGAGTTTTTGTTAATTATTTTCTCACACAATATTTCGACAAATGTGCATATTCAAGTATCTACGGAACTACATTACTTTATCCTCAGTTTGTGTTAAACAATGTCAAACAAATGAAGAGTATTCAGCAACAATAAACAGATAATCGATCTTGGCTACTGACACAATCGCATTTTCCTAATTTTGTTAAACGAAACCTTTTCTTACCTGCAGAGTTGGCGGACTGTGAAATATTCGCGAGGAACCCTACTTCCACTACATAAATGAAGTCACAGTCTGCTCTTCGATTTCCTTCATCTTGAGATGCATAGTGAAGGAGAAGGAGTAATACAAAATAATTGGAATTCATGGGATCTGACAACCACGGAATCTTTCGTGATGGCATTTTGGAAATCAACCGGTAATATCAGTATGCAAATAGACCATATAAGCATAAGTCTGGTTCCCATATTTCGTACTATGACAGGTTACATAATCTACAATTCAAAAGAGATCGAGATTATTTTTTGTTTTTTGTTACCTAAACCACCAAGAGATTAATGGTCTCAAAATGAGAAAACGTTGTAGAGCGCTTCGAAAACTATAAGAGGTTGCAAATGCTTCATCATAAAAACGATTATATCTGCTTAAGTCGTTCGAAATTAATCTCGATTTTGAAGTTGGTAAAATAAATGCCATAGAGAACTCATTCATAAATAAAAAAACATTTTTCAGAGTTCAATTTAAATTCAAATTATTTAATTTTTTAAATATTCTTTAAAATTGTATCTCACATTAACTTAATTTCTTCTTCCATTTTAAAATTCAATTCAGTTTACGGCTTCGAAAAGAATCACTAGTTTTCCATGAAATATATATTTTTAATATACTATTGCAAATAATTCCATCTTTGGTTGTTTGTGTTATATTTTAGAGTAGTTATCTTTCTAGGAGTTAATTGAATAAAATTACTATCATCCGGTTTGTTTAATTATAACAAAAAATCATACAACATTGTATTACCTGGAATTATATACTAGGATTTATAAAGCTTAAATTATAAAGGTTACTTCGCCCCAACACAGCTTTCTCTGAAAACGTAAGCGACTGAGAAGACATATCACTTCCAACGATGACAAAATAATGACAAAAGTGGTTTTACTTATTCTTAGACAGTAGCTTCTAACAAATCACCAGTCACGTGGGTCAACCGGTAATACATTAAGAAACAACAGAGATTAGTGACAGGAATGTTATAAAGGAAATTCCGCCTTTTTTTACTTCCTGTTTTTTTTGTTTTTTTTTTCATATTTGCATTTCAATGTGAATGCCTCTTTTACGCTTTTACTTATTTGAATGTTTGATTGCGATGTTAATTCATTTCATAATCTTAGGACTACTATTCAAAACTTTCCGTACTTCAGCAAGCGTTGGATAATGCACACGAATATGGTACTATACACAAACAAAAAATAAGTGTATCATGCATTATTTATGAATGACGCCTTATAGTCCATATTCTGATCATAGTTGTTACATAATAATTTGCAGTGCAAATAAATGAAATAAAAATAAATAAATTTTTAAAAAATATAAAAGTGTCATCAGTCTAACGGTATTCGGAAGAAAGCATTCATTTTTGCAAAGACGTAAGACATTTAAAGAATCACATTCATTTCAACTAAAATGTCACACACATTATCTCTAACCACGCGTGTTTCTTCAGATCTTTTACTCTAATAACGCTATTTCTCATTTATTATATAAGTGAGTGAATAGTACATAGAATATCGCACATCGGGTACTTATTTGACCTAAATTAAAACAAAAATATTACGATGATAGTGTATTTTATGCCAATCGTTTGTACTCGTAATCCTTTTTAATAACTATTGACTTGTGAAATAGCTTGGAAAAGTTTCTCATCGATAGAAATAATAATAGTGGATTTGGTCTTGAAGGAAAAAAATCCATGAACTCACTTTCGCATGCCTCGTGAATTTTGTAAATGTCATTAGATATAATGTATAATGGAGTTGCTTTCCAATTCTTGTTGTTGCTTGAATACTCTCACGAATCATTAACAAGCACGATATTATGTTGCAAAATCATAAATATAATTATTTTGCATTTACTTCAGTTGTTTAATTTAATTGAAAATTGAATTTCATTAACATAAAATGCATGTTCCTTCAAATAAGTTATTTAAAAATACAATTTCCCAATTTTATCGTTAAAAAAGTGCATAGGTAGGAAGATTGTTCGAAATGTGTGGAAAGACAAAGTAATTATAGAAGCACTTCCTTATTATTATAATGACAGAAAATAAAATTTTAACTCGTTGTTGCTCGTACATTCTTCCCGAAATATCGTTAAATTTAACTTTCTAAATTTTTCGTACTTCCAGAATTTTGTATTTAAATATAATGATAT
The DNA here is from genome assembly GCA_002313205.1 of Laupala kohalensis. Lineage (NCBI taxonomy): Eukaryota > Metazoa > Arthropoda > Insecta > Orthoptera > Trigonidiidae > Laupala > Laupala kohalensis. The sequence goes on from NNCF01129167.1 coordinate 461,547, forward strand.
TAAAATATGTCAAACTGTTTTTTTTCTAGATATGCTTCTGAGTGAATTAGTTGGTTGAGACAATGACAAAGTGAAACATTAAGGCGACATGTTTGGATTTATTACGCATTATCTCATTTTTTCAGTGTCTTTAAGGGAGTTATTTTTACAAGTTTAATTATTTTCATAGGTATATACAAATATATTGAACCACAGAAAAATAATGAAGTAACTTATTTTCACTAAGAAAGTAAGTTAAAATAAGAATTCACAGTACGGTTTCTTTGAAATATTAATTATCCAAGGATGTAGTATGTCTTTCTAATACACAGATTTGATAAAAAATACATTTTGGGGGACTCAAAATATATAAATGAAAATTAACGACCCATGCAAAATAATTTTTCTCATCGCGGAGGAGAACACCAATCTTTTCAAGTTTAATATAACTAGTCCGTCAACCCAGACGTCCAAATATGATTTTAAAGCGTAATAAATCCAGAGGTAATTGCTATAACTGGATTCGATGATGCAATTGCTCTCTATCCTTCCATGCTTCTCATTTTAAACAATTTATCAACATGATTCAGCAACGATTTATATGATGTATAGAAGATTAATAATGATAATAATAAACTGGAATGTTTTGAAAATTGTATGGTCTCCTTAAGAATCGTCCATAGAATTATAGTTGCGATTTCACACTATGAACGTTGCGAATACAATGAACGAAAATAACAATATACAAATCGATAAAATTATTGAATCTCTAAATGGTTTTCAAATTATATCCGAGATAAATAACTCTTATTATATTGAAGATTTAGTACGAAAAAATATTATTTTTACCGTTTCCCCTCTGATATTTTTGAGGAGTCGGTGACCTCGAGGTGAATATTCATTTTGGCACTTTCAGCCCTTCTGACTTGTCAACACCAATCTGTCATCACTGCAAGGTTTATTTTCGTGAGAAGAGTCAATGAGATTGATTCATCGTCGTGCGAAACCTAAAAGCTTTTCAAATTTATGACAGCTCCCAGTACACTTGTCTGCGAGACCTTACTCCGAACTCAAATTTTCGTTTTTCGGTACGCTTACAATTGTATATATTTTGTGCCGTCTTTTCAGTTATTTTATTTAATAAGTTTTTATATCTTCATTGAAGTGGCAAGTACGTCATCGATTTACATTGCGATATAAAATGTTAGAAATTTAAGATAAAATGTTAGAGATTTAAGATAACGTAGTTATGATAAAAAGTATTTTTTTAAATTTAAAACAATGATAATGTGTATATATAATTTTCCAGTATGTTGAATATCAATTATTCAGTGAGTTCTTATTGCACTTTTTAAAGACCAATATATACCCTAATTTCGTTTTCATCAAAACATGAGAAAAAAAAAATTTAAACACGCAGTTTTGAAGTCAATTATCCTGGAACGGTAGATTTTGCTGTTTCATCAATTAGTGTGCATACAAGACAGAACAAAAATGTTTCGCGAATTTTAATATGATTTTAATTTAGGTTGTTAGTGTTTTGATATTTTGGCTTATACGAATACCCTCGTATTGTAACATAAATATTGGGGTCTGCATCTTGATAAACTTGTAAACAAATTTTTATTGTGATAGAGTTAATGTCCCTGAAAGTTAATATTGTCTATTAACGGAGAAGTATGATACATGCCTGTTATCACAATTACTGATACTCGCAAGCGAACTAAAATTTTGCGAGTAGCAAAAGGGAACACCTATTTCAAGATTCGTCTTCTCTTTTTAAGGTGCCAACTTATGTTATTTTGCTCCTTTATGACACGGCGGACTATCCCTTTTAACAGAGAAGCTGGATCTTTTTATGTGTTTACACTAGGGATAGGCACAGCTGCCCGTCCGCACATTTTGCACGCGCGTGCATTATGCGGGCATGCTAAGTGCAATTTCTATCAGAAGTCTCATTGAGGAGGGGATGACTGCGCGCGCAGTAGTGGGTACTGCCAGCGCTACTTATCTATCTTATCCTGTAGATTATTTCGTATTTATGTCCGAAAAGCAGAAAAGTATTCGGACTGCTCGTTTCCAGGGGCGTTTATGTTTCTTCACCCAACCGAATGGGTATGAAACCCTACGGATTATTTGCAAAAAGATTATGGTGTGCAAAACTACAATATAAAAAGCTACAAAAACTGCAAAAACTACAATATAAATTCGTATAAGCCAAAATATCAAAACACTAACAACCTAAATTAAAATCATATTGAAATTCGCGAAACATTTTTGTTCTGTCTTGTATGCACACTAATTGATGAAACAGCAAAATCTACCGTTCCAGGATAATTGACTTCAAAACTGCGTGTTTAAAAAAACATTTCTCAGGTTTTGATGAAAATGAAATTAGGGTATATATTGGTCTTTAAAAAGTGCAATATGAACTCTCTGAATAATTGATATTCAACATACTGGAAAACTATATATACACATTATCATTGTTTTAAATTTAAAAAAAATACTTTTTATCATAACTACGTTATCTTAAATCTCTAACATTTTATCTAAAATTTCTAACATTTTATCATAAATTTCTAACATTTTATATCGCAATGTAAATCGACGACGTACTTGCCACTTCAATGAAGATATAAAAACTTATTAAATAAAATAACTGAAAAGACTGCACAAAATATGTACAATTGTAAGCGTACCGAAAAACGAAAATTTGAGTTCGGAGTAAGGTCTCGCAAACAAGTGTAATGGGAGCTGCCATAACTTTGAAAAGCTTTTAGATTTCGCACGACGATGAATCAATCTCATTGACTCTTCTCACGAAAATAAACCTTGCAGTGATGACAGATTGGTGTTGACAAGTCAGAAGGGCTGAAAGTGCCAAAATGAATATTCACCTCGAGGTCACCGACTCCTCAAAAATATTATGACGTTTGTCATTCGAACCGGCTCATTTTGTATGTGTACGCAATAGTCCTTTAAATGCGCTCACAATTGTGGAAGACGTAGATAATGAGAAATTTTTTTTTTTCATTTTCGCTTATTTAAAAAGTATGGAAAGTGACGAAGATTGGAAATAGACTTGGTGACTTGAAGGAAACATTCACTCAACGTTTCAAAGATTTTGATAATTTCGAAGACAAATTTACTTGCTTTTTAATTCCTTTTGATGTCAATGTTGAAAATTGCCTTCCTCCCTAAAATTGGGACATATTGTTACGATTGTGACATATGTTTATCTGCACTCTTCAGAGGACAAATGGTTTAACATTATTTTTACAAAATGCTTGTTACCAGGTTGGGCAGTACTTACACCAGCGAACAGTCTTTTTAAAAAATGAAGCTTACTAAATCCCATTTGAGATCAAGGCTCACACATAATTTAAAGCTGTTAAGAGAATTGTATTTGCTCGTGACCTACAACCTAGAATCGAAGATGTTGTAACTGAAGAGACAGAGTAAAATCTTTGCTAACTTCCATCAATCTTTACTTTATTGTCACTTTGTGAATTTGTATCTTTTTTATTTTGTGATCGTTCAGGTTATTTATTTCTTTATGTGAGAATGAAAATGTTCTTTATTATTATTATATTTATTATTATTATTATATTTTATTTTTATTATTATATTTTATTTTTATTACTATATTTTATTACTATATTTTATTATTTTAATTTTATTTCAATCTTGAGTATTGTTAATATTTTCAAAAGAGTTTATGAAGTTTGTTATTCTCGCATACACTGTCACAACTATCAGATACTTCTTCGAATATTGTTTATCTCCCCAGTCTCATCATTTGAAGAATAATATATATAATAATTGAATACTTTCTGGACTCAAAAACCAATTTACTACAGTAGAAGAAATCAATAGATTTTTCTTTAGTCTCAAAAAACTAGTCCAGTATAAATATCGTAAATTCTTACTCAAATCGTCAAGTTCTAACCCATCCTGTCTTTTAGGATGAGGGAGTTTTTCTTAAATTTTCATTCGCATAATTTATTTTGTGAATGTGCCCCTATTCTCTAACGGAAAAGCAGTTTGTGTAGTTTCTGTTAAATACACCGAGCAGTGAAATATGTATAAAATATAAACATTTTGCCAAGCATCATCACCTTATCCTAGATACGAATTCAGTTAATTTGTAATGAATTGCCAAAATCACTTTCACCGCCAACAACAGGTTTTGAAAGTTCCGTACCGTAAGCCTGATGCATTGTGCTAACCCCGTATATCACGTGAGGTATACCGACGAGCAGTAGCAAAAACTTTAAATAAGAGTCTGGAAAAGATCTATAGCGTAGCCTTATCTCCATTATATCTTGCGAGTGTCATCTGGTATTGCTGCCCCTTCCTTTCGCCGCCTTGTGTCGCAATCACAGTAAGGGGGAGGGGCGGGAACCTGCATTCCTGCGACACCGAAAGAAAGCTGTGGTTACACGTGACAAATGTCTCAGGTTGGCCTCCGCCTCTTCGCACAGTGTCTCCAAGCGATTGTTGCTCCGTGATTTTCTGCTAGGATTTGCACTCATTAGTTTTCTCCTTCACAGATCTTTGAAATCGCACCACGAGATCAATAGAGTGTGAATGAGTGCAAATAAATAAGTAGTGAGCACGAATAAGCTTGTAAGTTCAATATTTTGGAAATTAAGACTACAAACTTATTCGTGCACACTTCTTCGAAGGCTATTAAACACTGAGTGAAGACTTATTTGAGTCAGCAGAACCATTTTTTCGCTTTGTGCAGTTGTAATAATTGAGACTGAAATTAAATAAAGGGGAAACCCCGAAGATTTTACCTGTAGTAAAATTTTGACGCAAGGACTTACGAGGTTTTGCAGGTATTCTACCAATTTAATGGTACATATATAGGTGGAAAAATATTAAAGACATGTTCAAATAGTTAGCAAGGATATATTTAATTTTATAAATTTTAGTCAAGTTCCTGCCGGAAACTAAATGATGTCATTCCTATTATCGTGTATTGCTCCGTAATTCATTATATACTGAAAATTGAACAAACTTAATTTTCGTAACAATGTGGTTTATTCTCCCATCCCACCGTCGAATCCTACCGTCGTGAATTGAACAGCTGTATCCATGAGGTGACGGAGCCGCATACTAACTGAAACTGTCCTGCTTTACAGGGGAGTTTTTCTTGTTATGATACAGTTAGGATCTTGAAATTTTTACGGGAAGATACATAGGTTTACAAAGAAATGAATTTTTGAAATTCCTATGTTGAAGGGGTAATGCAGAGTGAAATATATTTAAATATATATGAAATATGAAATTGTCTCACTAACTAATTAAGTTATCATCACGGTATTTGGTATGTGAATGATATATTTTACCTACACAAAACTCTAATGGTAAATCATATCGCAACAACAAAACCTCCTGTGTGAAGATGGACAGGATCGGTTAGCTCTCGTATAAAACTGGACAAAGAAAAGATAGAGATAGCATTATTTATGCTGCATTTGTGCTTTAGTTTTCTGATTTGAATTCCATTGAAATAGAGATTCAGGGCGCAAAGTTTTGAAACAAAGCTTCTTTTGATGTATGTGAGGTTACTTGCCCATGCCTCATTATTCATGTTCGTTTTAGTCATCGACCTAATTGCCGCACAACTGAAACACAGGCTGATTAATTGTCTAAGTCAAAGTTCAAGGTACTTCCTATCGATTTAGCTAAACCAAACATTTGTGGAATGATCAACCAACTGATCCGTCATTGTTCATGCTCAACGTTGGTTGAAAAAGAAAAAAAACTTTACGGGGTATTTTTAGACCTTTTTCAATTAGAGAAAAAAATCATAATATTTAGTCTAGCTATAATATCCGACCTGTGAGATTATCAAGAAAACTATATACGTGACATCGTTGAAATTAAGAACATCTCTGTAATTTCTGATGCGTAGTTACTTGATTTCTGCCTGCGGTGGGCACTGGGGGGATTTAGTACCTCAGTAACCACCGTTCCAAGCCCGGAAAGAAGAGGAGGATTGGATGTTGGGCCAGCTCCCCATCATCCATAAAAATCAGAACACTGCTAAACGCTCCACAAAGAGGCCTCGGAACATGGTTAACAAACTAAGAAGCCAAAATAGGTCAACGACAGTTAATATTTTTGGCACGAGACAAGTGTACGAGACGTTCTATGAATATGGGATATAATATGTTTGTAGACTATTCAACTACTTTTGATACGGTCATAAGTGAGAAGGTAATAGAAGCCCTGGTGGTATATGGTGTGACAGTAAAGCTACGAAAACTCAAAAAAATAACGCTAGCGAACACAAAGAATAAAAATCAACAACAGATTGAGTGAAGACTTTGAGGTGGGACATGGAGTAAAACAAGGAGATCCGTTGTCAGCATCCCTTTTCAATGTAACATTGGATGTAATATTGAAAGAAATAGATGTTAAGCGAACATAACACGCCTTAAGCAGTGTGTAGCATATGCGGATGACATGTTACTAACTACCCGAACCAGGAAGGCACTACAAGAAGTCTTCAAATCACTCAAAACACATTTGTTATCGTCAGGAATGAAAATAAAGGAGAAGAAAACAAAATATATGTCAAGCAGACTAAGCGAGCCATGTACCCAAGAGGAAACCCTAGACGATGAGAAGTATCAAGTCGTAAATTCTTTTAAGTACCTTGGTTTGATATTGAACCCACCTAACTCAATAGAAGAAGAAATCTCTGGAAGATTGGCATCCGGAAATAGGGCGTATTTTGCCAATCGGGCATTATTCCAGTACAAGCTATTATCAAAAGCAACTAAATTTAGAATCTACCAAACGGTTATATGTCCTGTCATAACATACGCAGCAGAAACATGGACAGTGAAAGAAAAAGACATTAGGAAATTATGTGTTTTTGAGAGGAAAAGATTAAGGAAGATTTATGACACTATCAAAGAACCAGATGGCATGTGGAGAAAGGGATTTAATTACGAGTTACACAATCTCAAAAAAGTCTAAAAACATAGTAAGTCATATAAGAGCGTTAAGACTTGGATGTTTTGGCCACTTACAAAGACTTCCGGAGGACAGAATGGTAAAGAAAATCTACAACTGTTGTCCGGCAGCCGCAAGGAGAAAAGGAAGACCGAAAATCAGGTGGTGGGACGACGTACTAAAAGATATAAAAGACCTGGGAGTCAAGAATTGAACTAGTATAGCAGAGAACAGAAAGAAATGGAAAGCTGTAGTGGAGCAGGCCGAAACATCGTGGAAGATGTTGTAGAGCCTAATAAGAAGAAGAAACTACTTGATTTGAAACAAACCATTTCACGGGTTAAATAAATTAGAATTTATGCAGAATTATTTTCGACTGTCATGAATTTAATAAAAATTCAAAAGAATTTTCAAAATTGAATAATCATAGTCACAAATAAAACCGTTGTTCTACTTACAAAACGAATAAAATGTTCTTTTAAATAGATACTAAATACAGAAGAAATACTAAATAATAATAGCAATGGCAGTTTCTAAGTTTAACGAGGCATGCTATACATTTCTATTCTTCAATTAAAATTTATCATCTCTGGAATATAATTCTTTCTCTTCTAATTAATGTCAAGAAAATATTTTGTTGAGGTAATATTTCCAGTGATGATTCTTATCATTTCAGTGCTTGCAAAACGGAAATAAAGTTCTTTCAATTTTTCTTTCAATGTATATGACCTCATGCCACCACACGCAAAATTAGTATTCGTGATCTGAATTTGAATTTAAGTCTCTGAATTTATGTAATGCGTCATAAAAAAACTCAAGTACTGGACCGTCCTGTAACTTACGTTACAGTAAATGCAGTAAATTTGAAGCGTGCCCGTGACAAATACATTAAGTTCTACATATTTTACCCTAAAATTATGATAAAATTGAACTAACAAAATGTCGGTATAATAATCTCGGGACATGCTTCATAAAAAGATAGTTGCTGATAGAAGCACCAATAATAGACGAGATATAAGGCATGTGAATTGATATGTAATCAAACTTCAAATGATTCTTGATTCTCAGCCCACACGAGTTTCTCCTTTCTTACTGAAGTTCATAATACTCTTTACGTTTGTAATATGAAAAGAAATAATTGAATTTTATAATCCATAAGGATAAAAATATAATTCCTCCTTAGAAATGTAACCAAATGAACAATGCCTTTTGTGGCATATGAAAACATATCGTTCATTCCATTTAAGTAATCATTAGGTTCTTAGATCACCGCATGGCATAATTTTGCCAAATCTCATTCAAGTGGATATTAGGTAATGAATCACTCAAATGTCTTTTGCACAAGTACATACCTAGAAAAATTAATACTTCTTACCTAGATATCATTCCGTGCCAATTTATATATGGTTTTGTGTGCAAATATTACACTTTTATTAATTTCAATATTTTCTAGTCTTTTATAAATCATTGAAAATTATGAGTTGTTTCGATATCCTGATGGTACAGGGAACATTATTGTGAACTAATTAGAATGAGAGATAATATGTAACTCAAGTATAGTGTTGAAGAATACGTTTATTTTTCAACGGTGGAAAGACTATTTAAATGGTGATAACAATAGGTGAACCTCTTGAGTCGTTATGAAAATTTGTGTTATGAAGATATTCGTGATAGTAAGGTTCATGTTACTGAATGAAACATTAAAAAAATGTGGTATTGAGATAAGTCATTTTCGTAGAAACTAAGTTTAAAAAAGTATTTGGTTTGTTAACCGGTTAATTGAGGTTACTACGCCGAACATTGGTTATAACATTGTTATAAAGGTCAGGCGTTGTAAAAAATATTTGTTCTATAAAGATTCATCTGAAATAGCAAACTGTTGCTATCGAGGTTTCTGGACATAAAACATCGTGTTGCAGAGGTACTTTTGACGTTGAGAGTTACGAGAGATTCTCCAGGATTTTTTCAGAATTCGAGTTGTCGAGGAGTTCGTGTTTCTAGGTTCCATTTTATTAAACTTTCTGACCAATGAAGTTAATTTTTTAAATAATAGAATGGTTAATAAACACTTCAACTAAAAAGCTTTAGATGAGCGTTAGTGAAACCAAGCAAAATGTCTACTAAGAAATATTTTTAAATTCTTTAAATACTGCGCATGTGAGAGCACCTGGTCGATATGTTTGTATTTTGTTTACAAAACCAAAGTGTGGGAAACACACACACATCCTACTTGATCCATAAACTATCGTTTTGACTTTTGAATTCGTGGGAGACACGGAAATAAGTAAAATCATGCCTAATTTTCAGAAATAAGCAATAAATAACTTTAACATATCAAGATTGGCTACTATAAAAAACTGCAATGAAACATTAACAAATCCATTTAATACATATACACGAAATTATTGCTTTACTCCGTAGGAAGTCAGAATTTCTCCTGACTATATGCACATTATGTCGTTATTATATTGAAATTAAACAAATGAATTGTTTATCACGGATAATTACATTTAAATGATGTACACTTTTTCTCCAAGAAAAAGAATCAAAATTAATATTTGAAAGTATAGAATTTTGGGTGTCAATCGCCAAAGCTATACATTTTGTAAGGTATTTGTAAATCTCATTGTATTCGGGATGTTGCTTCTGTTTGTTGGATAATGTATTGGTTTATGTGATTTCAGTAAACGCTGGGCATTGCAACTACTGCCGTTGAAACAAAAGGAGACACAAAGCGTAGCGCAATCTCATGTCTCATATACATTCGACACAGTCACTAAGGTATCCAAGAAAGTTACAAAAGTTACAACAGTTTTCACAGAACGCTAACGTTGGTGACGTGTTTGCTCAATCATTACCCGCATAGCACTTTCACAAAAAAAAAGTCAAAATTTCCGTTTGTCAGAGACCAGTAATAATAGGAGTTTGAGAAGTTTGAGTTGGAAAAATGTGCATACCGAACAAGAGATATTATCTATAGTTCGTTCAGGGTTCTATCCTTTCAGATACAAAGCTGTGAAAGAATGCTCAAGTAATGGATTATGATCCATTATTACTATTTTAATTGAGTAGCTTTTTGTTCTTGGTACAGTACATCAATATTAATGTGTATAATTTTGTTATTAAATAAATAGTTCTCTCATTTACCCACTATTCCGATCCTAAGCAACTTCATGTATTTTACTTTTATAACAATCATAAATTTTATTAGGTACTCAACTAGAAAGAAACATGTGAAAATAAGATTTTCTTACTATGTACTTACTCATAATTGTTATGTATTATATACGATTTAATAAAATTTCCTCTCACGTACTAACAATGTGTGTTATCTCTTCGTTTGCCAGTAAGGAAATCAAAGTAAATTATTATTTAGTCAATAAAATTTAATCAAAAAAATTAAAAATTTCATATTAGAACAGTAGCGGGCGACCAAAGCACACGTGCAAAATTTTGCCCTAAAATTTTCATATTCTTTCATGTAGCTCATTTTTGTAGCACACAATTCGAATTAGTTGCTATAACAAAGCAGAGTTTTACAACAACGGAAATTTAAAAAAAACAAAAAAAAACATTGCATGGTACACAACAAAAACGAACGCGACTTCAGCGCTCTAGTGTCAACAACACTAACGCCCGCCGTGGCAGTGATCGAAACCAGCTTTTACTTCTTCATTGTCTGACATCGCCATTCTACAACGCCTGTCGTTTCGCATCATCTCAAAATGCGACCCGCGCATATTTTACGGCTCATTCGACCGTTATGCCACCATTACGTTTAACGGTGCGACTACAGCGCAGAGGTGAAGTTCACGACCTTCACTTGGTAGATCAGCAGCTCTCATTCTTCGCGACACGCGACTTCAGATATCACTTTCCGTCAAATGGATTTCAAAAGTAGGTTTAAAAGTGATGAGAGATCACTGCGCGCATTAGCAAATACTTCGGAGTGTGTTCACACGCAAATCTGACTTGATTTTGCGCCAGTGTCTGAGGATGTTATCAATATGGTATCTACTTTGAATCATGAAGACTCCCGACATTACTTTACTCTTTATTGTAAATGGTGAGACCGAATTATTTTACATTTATCACATGTTTTAAAAAAATACCCAACCTACTGAGAATCTTTCAGAACTGCAAATAATAGAAGAGAAAGAATGATGATGGTACTATATAAACATATAGAAAACTTTGTGAAGATCGCAGGTAACGTTAAGGGCATGTAACTGCAGGAAATTGCATTGCTGAGAAGAGTCGACATTGGGTTTTTCAAATTCTACATGAAGTATCATAAAATCATAGAATTGAAGAGTCTGATTCAGAGGAAGCTGGTTGTAGCCTGAGCTGGTTAAGGCATGAAGCCGATTCTAACACCGACTGCTGTGAAATATAATGGAATAATAATCATCATCATTTAAAATTATTAAAATATGTCCTTTGTCTACTAAGTAATAATCAGACCGGTCCATTATAGCATAAATTGTAGCACAATTTGAACACTTTTGCTTGTCATGTGTTCGCCTTTGTATGAATTCCATAACAACAATACAATTATTAAATAAATAAGCTTTCAAAATATGATATTTTCTTAACATATTAACCAATTAAAGTAATTCAATTCAGGTCAATGAAATTTTACAACACCGTCCAAAGAAGAACATTAGAATAGACTGTTTACCTCAGCCAATAAGAATTTTCAATATATTGTTTCAGTACATATTGTTTTTTAAGAATTGAGAAAAACAATTGGTATTACCCTTACTGATAAATCCTGATATCGTCAAATACCGCAACGACTAATTGTAAGTAACATCTAATGAAAAAAACAAAGTAGGAACATTTTTTGATGCGATGTCTTGTACGTTTTGCTGTAATTTTTATGTTTCTTCCATTTGTTCTCTTGCACCTCTGCATTGTAGAACTGTGGAACTCAAACTCTAAAACATTGTATGTGGCGGGGATTCGAAGGAAGTCTCTTGCTTGATCTCTCCTATTCAGTATACCGAGTTGTCAAGTCATAACTGTAAGTTATCTCTCATTCTTGCTACACTTCTTTCATTCACAAAGAGTTAAACAAGCTTTGTTAAATACATTTCTGTTCTGATTTTCAATACTCACTTAAGCAAGAGATAGCTTTTGTAAGACAACTGAAGTAGAACATCACAGTAGTAGAATCACAGTTGCTGATTCTTTCTAGCTCATAACATTTTTATTATGGTGTCTATATACTAGTATTCATGTAAAAGTGAGAAGTCATGGGTCACTCTAACAAACACAAACTTGATGGGGAAAGAATGGAGTATTTTCATTTGCATGATTTATGTTGGTACACATGCATTATTTAAGTGGTACACAGTGTTGCCACCTTACCGATTAGAAAATTTTGCGATGCACCTATCACATTTTCCATTCTATGTATTTGCATTAAGTTTTCAGCAACTCCTCACATCTACTTTAGGCACGAAGATTACCTCACTCTAACCTCCCAAAGATCAGCTGATCACGAAAACGCTCAGCGGTTCCCGAGGTGGCACTATCGCGACGAGTTTGAGGTTTATACAAATGAAGTTAACAATATGGTATCGACTTGCCCGGGTTGCCATGTTGAATTTTGCGTAAATATCACTACAATTAAACTCAATATTTCCCCATTAACTTCAGATTAGAGTTAAATATATTAAAAAATTAGGTGTTAATATTAACGAACGAAATTAATTAAATTACACGATAGATGTGTCGAGGCAAAGCAATGCTGCTAAAAACTCCCGTTTTTAACCCAATGGTCTCTTTTGGGTGCTCACAAAAAAAGTGGTTTAATATGAAAACATTCGCCATTTGCAACATCTACGACAAAGGATTACCCCCCAGGGGACTTACATTTAGTAAGTACGTGTTTGGCAAACACGGGGCCCCGAGCTGAGTCCACTTACTTGTGTAAGGCTCCTTCCTTTCTCTTTCCTGACCTTCCTTAGTCACCTCTTGTTCTTTTCGATCCCGACACTATTAGGGCTAGGGTATCTTTCATTTTCCTCATAATTTGTAATGTTTTGATTTTTGGTTTTGAGATGTTTTGATATATTGTAATTCAGGAGGGTTTTTAGTGGGTTTGCTTGAGTCATTCGGCGAGTCCTACTCGCGGGGAGAGTCATGTTGGCTCTCCTCAGTGCTTAACTGCATTTTCCCTACCTGTACAGAATTTTAGGGCTATAATGACGTGGATGTCAACGAACCGAAAAAACCCACAAAAAAGGATTATTGCTGCTGAGCGACCAATTACACTCACATTTAAATATTGTCAGAGATATCTAATATATTTTGTTTATTTCGCACCTGAATTTGTTTCTTTATTTGTTGTACTTTTTAAACTAATAGCTTTTTAAAATAATCCAACCTTTCCCGATGACCACCATAACGGATTAAAGTTCTAGTGCTCTTAAACTATTAGAATTTTATTTCATGTTTAAAAGATTATTGTGTCAATAAAAGGAAAATGAAAATTATTATGAGTAAAATGAAACAAGCATACGTTACGTTTAACCTCAGGAGAGAAGAATTTTATCTACATACTGAATGAAAATCATTCTTCATGCATTCTAATTTGTATGTATTCCACAGATAATTACTAATTACATCCTTTCGACTAATTAGGGTCAAGGTACTATCCAAATTTAAATCTTTATTATCGTTTCTCAAGATATTAAACGTTGGGATGAACTTTCATTTGTCTCATAAATGACAGTTAACGTTTCCTCTACAAAACAAATTTTACGTTTTTATACCTACGCAATGCATTTATAATGATGAAGGGTACACAGATATATTTCTGGTTTATTTGAGCCTGAGAACCCTTAATTCCAAGAAATGATTTAAAGATAAAATCTGTGGGTCAACAAAGCAATAGCGATTATAATCCCTCTCTCTCTCTCTAAACTGAAACCAAGATAAGACAAATAATAGATAATGTCCCTGGGAAAGCAAACATATTCGTGTAGGAATTTCATTTATCAGTAAGAGAATATCTTCTAAGTAGTTGTAAATTGTAATTGGTTGGCATTTAGCGCATGCGTGCTGCACGCGACAGCGGATCCCATCAACTTCAGGAATTAATCGCTTGGATGCGCCACTGACACAAAGGGGATTTTATAATCATGTGATATCATCTCAACCGCGAGAATTCGAATTCGATTGAGATTCACACATATGCTGAAACGTTTCTGTAATTTGTGATGGTGCAAATCTCTTTCTACCAAATCTGCTTAGATAGTTATTTATTTTACCTCGACCTTGTATTTACATTTATGAAATGGCAATATTTGTTCATCCTGAATAATCCTTAATTGTTTCATGAGAATCTCACTTGTTCTTCAACGTAAAGCATAATACTAGAAATAAAGATAATAATCCAATAGTCAGCTTCATTTCTTCTTAGCTACAAAGCATCATTTATCTAGGAATATCATTCTGAATTGTTTACTTAGAAAGTAACAGAAAGAAAGATCAAATATCTTATAATTTTCGGTTAAAAACTTCTATAATATCAAAAATGTATTGATTTTATTATCCTGCATTTCAGTTTCAAAGAAACATTAAATATTTTTATATTAAATTGGAGATAACAGTCTAAACAATATTGTTAATTCATCTATTTTTACATTCCTTGAATATTTTATCGCACGATTTTCATAGTTTTAAAATGCAAAAAGTACTTGAATTAGTGTCTTTCATTGTTCCTACCTACTTATAATTGTGATATTTATTATCTGTACTCATTCTTGTCACTCAGTCTTATCAGTACAATACCTCTATAGCTTCATCCTCACCCCGGACTTGCTCGGATTTTCTTTGGGCATGAATCAATGAGATAATCTTTTCCAGAGAGTGAAGCACCATAACTTCATGGTTACACACACTTTTTTATCTTTTTTGTTTAAAAAATCATTCCTTATTATACTTTTTATTACTAATGTGAGGTCCAAAATTATTTCAACTCAACATAGAATTCTTTGTTTGATTTTCAGTGCTTTATGCATATTTTTGTTTCCGTATTCACATATACTCACTTGTCATGAAATTTCTCGGAAACATCGACTGCAAGATACTCACCTAAAAAGAGAAAAAAAAAGTTATTTCACATGAAAATGGATTTTGTTCGTACAACATTAGATACATAATTGATAAATCTCATAAAGAGAAAAATATTCACTGTCGAAGAACTTTTTCAAATAAAAGTTTAATGAAGTTTGTGTAGTACAATATATTGATATGGTAGTGATAAAACACACGGATCAGCAAGCAAGTAATGTGTTCCCTGTTAGTTACGTTGCTAAGCATTGGGTCTAAACAAGTAGGTATTTCTCACATCAGAAAAGTTTGCAAATTTTTCCGCGTTTATGAAGACAGTGACGTGGCCTAACATCGTATCACAAAGATGTACTCACATAATAATGTATTCTATGAAAAATACGGGATATTGATAAAGATATCTTCCTAATTCAATGTCAAAAAACTTTTACATGACACTAAACTGTTCCTTTGTTCGTTGTATTAGTAGTTTCTTTTATTAAAATGAAGGAGAGTCATTCAATAATTAAACAGACAAATAGCTACACAGTAAAATGATACATTAAATTAATACTATTTTTCTATGTAATCCCCACCAACTTCTATACACGTGTACAGTTGTTGCATATGTGTAACATTGTTACACGTGACAGCGTTAGTTTTTACTTAGCAAAGACTTGTTAAAATATAAGTGATATATTACTATTTGCCTGAATACCGTCATTATCGCAAAATATCGTTACATATGTCCTATAAAGAAATAATTTGTTGTGTCTAGAAATTATAGGCTATGATTTAAACATACATTCTTTTGTTCATAGTAACTCTTTAGGTCTCCTCTTCTATTTTTTCTTCTAAAATTCTTTAACAACTCTGAAAGCAAGTAAGCAAACCTTGAACGAGAAAAATACAATCGCATCCAAATTCTATTATCGCTTAATATCGAGTTATAAGCTCATTGTGTACACGAGAAAACAACTTCCATTTGGCACGAAACTTAAAAAAAATGAACATTTCAAATTTATGTTCTATGAAGAGGTGTAATTTGATTTTGCGAAAATAAAACCAGTAATAATAATGTGAAATATATGGGAACTCGAGAGCAAACGATGTTAACTAGTTACCGTTGGTTACAAATGATTGTTCTTTTGGTTTGAAAATACGTGATCTAGGGAATGAGAAAACAGATTTACAGGAACTAAAAAGAAAATTTTAAAATAAATAACATGATTTGGTGATAGTTGTAATGAACATATGAGATAATGTGTAAGTATTAGAAAAATTGAATTAAAAGTGATTTTTATTTTGTCTTTTGTAACTAATGAACACACAGTAAAGAAGTAAATAATTTTAACTCATTTCCCCGATTTTGGTACGAATACATGTAATATTTTTATCGTTTGACTCTTTATTTTTCACATTCGTTTCATTCACGAGAAATGTACATTTCTTGTTTGAGGAAGCATTGACCACATCCTTATAGTTTTTCTTGACTATGAAGTATAAGCACCATTGAACACCAAAATAAATGAAAATACGCGAGTGAGCTTCGAATTGAAGATTCAAATTACTTTTTTTAGGCGGCAGAGACTGACTTTCTATTATTATTCAGAAAAATTAATTTCCCACAGACTTCATAATAAATAAATTTTATATATATATATTAGTTGATTTGGAACCTTTTAAAAAGTTTTCTGGGAGAATTAATGTTCATATATTTCAATAAAATATGAAAATAAATAAATTTAAATTAGTTATATTGTAAATAAATTTTACCCAAAAATATTAGTTAATTGAATAGTTCTTATGGCACTACGATGAATATAATTATTCCCAATCAAATTAAAAGCTTCTATATTATTAATGGCGCAATATTTAATTTCATTCGCGTTGACATTTTGTGGCATTAACTGAATCAATGAGCATTTGAAAATCGTTATGACTTCTTTATTTTAACGACATATATTGAATAAACTATCATTGAATAATAAGTAAAGTAACGTTCAATTTCAGTTTTAGAGCGCAATGGATCGAAAATACGAATATTTTTCGTTGTATTAAACAATGTCGTTTACTTCTACTTTAAATGATATAATAATTAATTTACCATAATTTATTCCCAAACTTCGATGGTCACTGTACGGAAATATGTACTCATTCTTTGCTTTCTATTCAGTTTCTTTTCACGCAGTGACTCTCAAAAAAATACTCGAAGTTGTTTCTTTTATATTGCTTTAAAACAATATAGTTATCTATTTTAAATGTCTTAAAATAAGTCCTCCTACATCTAATGATAGCGAACGCACTTCGAGCTGAAATGCCGTTCCAAAATGGGAAAAAAGATTTCAGGATAAACTGTTTCATGAGTGCTAAGATGATTTCACATGTTTTGTTTTTTAAGATTATGAAATTTCCTTATTTGTTGTAACTGATACAGGGTATTGGTAATATGATGCCTCATCAACGTGTAGACAAAACATCTGTTAAAAATACAATGGGAAATAAATATTGTCTCTATCATCTTAGATTTAGGGTTTAATAATCAGGATTACTTCTTTTTTTCCTTCTTCTCTTTCTTAATTCCTTCTTTCGCCTATCCTTTTATATTTAATTTAACATATTGTTCACCCTATAAAACTCAAAGAAGATTTTGACAATTTTATAAATGGTGAATTTTGAGTCTTTTGAGAATTGGAACGCGGGCGCTCATTCTACTTCATCAAGGTACATTTAATTGGATTTGTCATTCATTTAATCTTTATAGAGTAAAATAAAATGGAATCGCCGAGAATACAAATCACAATACCAAGTAAAGTCTTGAGCATTGTGGAGCACTCTGCTTCTTATCTCTGAGTCGAAAGCGAAGCAGCTTCGTCTCAAGAGTCTTGGCACAATCCCAAGTGCATTAGAAGCGACGAACTCACCTGTGCCACCCATTGCGAGACCCATTATTACACTCGTAGAAAGTTGTTCTACGCTAAAGGAACTTTGTCCAGAGCAATATATTTCAAAATGAATTCATTCAATAGTAATGGCAAAAACTTAAATTTATAGGGATTTCTACCAGAATACTAAAACGTTATATGTACAGTATATAAGGAACAATATAAGGAATATTTCAACAAACTACGTGGTCTCCAATACATCGCGATCCTCTTTGCTCTCGGAGTTGCATTTACACCAGGACCATGGTATGAATGTTAATGGATGAATGAGTTATTCTTTTCCTTCTGATATCCTTTTTTAATTACTTATTTTATTTTTTATCTCAAAGATTATGAAATACGTATTTTTATCATATAAATGTAATAACTTAAAAGTTAAGAGGAAGAGAAGGCATTAGCTTCCCCTTCACCTCAAAAAAAGATGCGTTATTATTATTATCATTATTACTGTAGAGCGTCAAATATCCAAACTAATGTTGTCAGGGATGGTTCGGGTAATCACAAATTCGAATAACCAAAATTGAAAAGATAATAATTGAGAACCAAACTGAAAAAAAGATACAAAACAGCTAAGCGCGTTAGTACAAAGAA
The DNA here is from genome assembly GCA_002313205.1 of Laupala kohalensis. Lineage (NCBI taxonomy): Eukaryota > Metazoa > Arthropoda > Insecta > Orthoptera > Trigonidiidae > Laupala > Laupala kohalensis. The sequence continues at coordinate 480,104 of NNCF01129167.1, forward strand.
CAAATAATGCATGTATACTCCTGGAAATATATAAGAGCTCACGAAACTTTTCTAAGTCCCACGCTTGGAGATTTGGAGCTGTTAGGTTTGCAACGCCACGTCTCTGTGACGGGGGAAAAGCTACTCACTTTCGTTCGACCAATCGTAAGCAATCTTGAAACTGCTTCCATATTTGGTTGACCAATAGAAGACTAGTACTGGCGAACATACCCCTATTAAATCGCAACGAGAGAAAATGTTTTATTACGCCGCTATTAAAGAAATATTTTGTAAATTTATATTACACACATTTTGAACTTCTAGAACAAAAAATTTGCAATATATTCTTAACTTAAATAAACTTTATCGTTCTCTATATTTAAATGACATCTCAAGACTCGTTGTCTCACAACGCCTTCCTAGAGAATATAAAAAATATTATAGTTTCTGTAAAAATGTTTGCGTCTTACAGTAAAAAAATATTGTTTTTATCATAGAAATTGGATATCATCTCAAGATATCGTATGGATTTTGTAAAATTCGAATCTGGAATTACTTATAAATGTTCCTATATTTTTTGAACTTTATACATGCTCTCTCTTTCAGATACTCCGGACAATAGCGGGTTCCACGAGGTCGATAAAAGCGCACAGGTCCATCATTTGCAGAGGAAAAACACTCTCGTCTGAGAAAATCACGTTTCCCCAATTACGATTAATGTTTTCCTCGGCAAATGCTAACCTATACACTCTTTGTACCTCGGAAAGCGCCTCCTTTGTCGCTGCCCTCCTAAGTCGGAGTCCATTATCTCTCAGATGGTTTCTAACAGTTCTCGCGCAACCGGAAAAAGGCGCCTTAACTGTTCTGAAGAGCGGAAAGGACTCTCCTTAACCTGGTTCACCAAAACCGCGTCCTGGGTAGACACTAGCGACAATCCAGTGCCAGCACGGCTTCCGCACCTCCCCAGGAAATTTTGTGATACTGTCGAACTTATTTGCAAGCAGTTCTTCGACTTACTCCATATTACCGTCCAGTTGGTGAGACTCTGAAATTGGCACTTTCCACCAATACAATCACCAATATAATGTAAGTCAAGTTCCCCCTTTACAGAGAAACACGAGGTCGTCTGATCAGATAAGATAAAGTATTGCAAACATTTCTACTTACAGTCGTAAATGAAAGAAATAATTTCAAAAAATAACTATGCAAAGAAAATTTGCTGATTTTTTTATATATTTCTATAGATTGACGAAATTTTGTTTTCAAAGAATATTTTTATTTGTTTATTCTGAGTTCAGAATGGACTAATTTCAAGTGTGTTTGCCCTCCCAACTGCATGGGAGACGTGGCTCAGGGGAACGATGTCCTACCACGCATGTTACGCTCAATAAGCAACTGGTTCAATGCCAGGTGATATATAAGAAAATATTTTTAAGGCGAATTCAATCATAAATCAGCGGAGAATGTCTGTATGAGATTCATCTTCGGTGACCAGCATAAATCCAGCAAAAAATTCTGAAATGTAAATAAAAGTAATGTTTTTATATTTTGTTTGCTTAGATCAAAACTACATTTAGTAACATTCTTGAGTTTGAGAAAAGGGTTCTATAAGTTAAATGTGTCTAAATATTATGTTTGAAATTATACCTGTTATGGATATATTTATGTATGATCAGTGCTATCCAATTTGTGAGAATGGTTTTGATAATCGTTTTTTTATTCTTGATCGATCGTAATCTAATCTTGCTGTCACATATCTTGCTAATAAGCAATACTTGCAAATAATATAAAATCTTCGAAAAACACTTTGATCTACAACAAACACATCTTAATTAATGCCAATATGCTTTTATTTCTTTATGCCATGGGTACCTTTGGGGCCTACACGGAGACAGTTTGACTTGACTTGTCTAAAGAGAATTCTCGAGATGTAAACTTAAATCTAAATATATCACTCAACCGGCTCTGCTCTCTAACCCGTCACGCCACCTTCAACACCGATTGTGAGTAAACCAGCATAAACACAAACTGCAATGTGATTGACTCACGGCTAGGACTCCCAACCACCCTCATATCTTCTCCCCTCTAGTTGTGATGGCCCCGCGCGGCTAGATACTCCGCCAACCTCCAGAGGCCTCGCGGCGGCCCATCACCACATTTATTTCTCTCAGCTAAATGTACATTTACTCAAATACGGTATCATGTTTAATGAAATCATACGGCCACATATATTATATAATCTCACACGTCTGAAAAAATCACATTTCTCCAATTCTGACTCATGCTTTTCTCAGCATATGCTAACTTCTATTCTCTATGTATTTAATCTAATACATGGTGGTCTGGAATTCAAGAGATTTCAGTATATTTTTTGAACTCAAAAATGGGAAAATACATTGTGTTTTCAATAACGAATTACGATTATTCTAGTTTACTTCATCTGCACGCATAGTAAAATAGTGAATTGGGTGGCTGATAATAAATTTGATATTGCGATCGCTCTCCAAAATTATGTTTGTCTTCTAAATCGATGCATTCTGAAGTGGTATTATTTCAGATCATAGAACATGAAATCCTACTAATTCCTACTAAATAATGAAAGTTTCATCTTGGAAGACCAGCATTAATCCAACAACAACGAAATATTCTGAAATTTAAATAAATTGATGTGATTGTTTAATTGTGTTTGCTTAGATTAAATCTACATTTAGTAACATTCATGAGTTTCAGAGCAGGTTCTTCATAAGCTAAATAAGTCTAAATGTTATATTTTAATCACATTTTATGTATATGTATGTTGTATTAATTAGTTATCAGTTTTTGTTTCAAATTTGCGGATTGTTTTGATACACATTTCTTTCTCATTCTTGTTCGTTCGTTAAAATAACAACTTCTTATAAAATGACCCTGAATATGGAATGCTGGAACCTGCTAGTCTCTTGTAATTTTGTATTTAGTGTCATATTGGTATCTCATCAATTGCTTTGCTAATTTTTTATCTTTACTCTTAAAATCACGTTCAATGTCTAATCAATATATTTATCTTCACAAATATGAACAATCATGTAGATTCGTAAAAAGTTATATAAATAATGCTTCTCAATTGCCTCGTTTGCCCCCTGCTATTGAAATCAATGAATTCTACGGTATGTCGATAGTAACGAAAGAAAGTGGAGAGAATAATGAAATCTAGGACAATGTAAAATAAAATGCAATATTAATTGCGATGTTTTATTGTCTGATAATCTTAGATAATGTGCATGAATGCAATTCAATTGTATTTTGAAGTCTAAATAAAAGTGATATGTTCCTTTTGTTGTATTTTATGAGAACTAAAAATTTACTTTTTGTAATGTTACTCTCTGAGCATATTGTTTTATATGTTGCACGATTACAGCCAAGTGTTGTATTTTGCATCAATACATTTCTTACAGACGTAATTTATTTATTGGCTTAAAATTATTGAAGATATCATTAGGATTAACATTTAGTGTTATTCATTCATTTTATATCAAATTCCTTTCTATAATGCTTGATTTCCGATTTACCTCTAAAAATAGTATAAAAGAGCTGTATGTCATTTGATATTACAGCAAACAACATAGTAATTGATGCCAGTGAACTTAAGTCCTTTGCGCCACTGAATAAAATTTAGTGGTTATAAGAATATTAATAAGTAATTCCTGAATGCGTATCTCACGAAATTCATACGATATCTTGCGAAGGTATTCAAATCTGTGATTAAACAATATCGATTTACAGTAAGAAGCAAATCTTTTTACAGAGAAGTTTAATTTGTTTTAGTCCCTAGGGCAGCGTTTTGAGACAACAAAACTTGAGATGTCATTTAAATATAGAGAATAAGAAAGCTTATTGAAGTTAAGAACATAAAGAATATTTTTTGTTATGAAATTTCAAGACGTGTATAATAAAAATTTACAAAATATTTCTTTAATAGCGGCGAAATAAAACATTTTCTCTCGTTACGATTTAATAGGTGTATATTCATCAGTACTAGTATTCTATTGGTCCTGCCAAATATGAAAGCGGTTTCAAGTTTTCCTACGATTGATCGAACGAAGGTGAGCTTTTTCCCCGTCGCAGAGGTGTGATGTTGTAAAACCTAACAAATACAAACTGCTAAGAGCGCGGAACCAAGAAAATATTCGTAAGCCCGTTTGTAATTCCAGGACCGTACCATGTCGTTCAGAGTAATATAAATATTCGACAATGAAAATATGTTGTTGTACGTGTGTTCCAAGATTAATTATGAGACTGGTTAGTGTACGTTCTAAGAATAGTAATATTGACTTCGTCTTGCTTTTGTTACTTTTCTTTTCTATTCGGAACGACCGACGTTCGGATAATCGATGAACATAGAAGAAAAAACTTTATAAATTTCTATTTTTTAAGGTATTGATGTAGACATGTAATTACGGTTTTCAATACTTGGCATTCAATATATTTCCATAAATAAGTCCTCCGCTACACATTGTCGTGTTACCTCCGTCCCCGAAAATGTAGCTTTTGATGCACCAGATGCTAGATCGTTCGACCGCAGAAAGAAGTCAGTTAACCACTGCTTCCATGAGATGCGCCGACTTGTTGGAACACTCATCACATATTAACATACGTATGTGATAACTGTCAAGAACTGAACCTTATCTTTCTAAACGGAGAAATTTTGTTCTGATTGAATATTTAGTGAGTGAACCAGCATACTAGTAACGTAGGCTCTTGAATAGGCAATACTCATTTAACTCTTGATTCAAATGTAATTTAGTAATATTTAAAGTTGGAGTACGTTATTGCTGTTTTATGAAAGCTTAAATTGTAGTTAGTTTGAATGAGTTCCATATCTGTTTGGGAAAAGATCTTTTCTTTGACTGTTGCCATTCTAACTGCTGTAACTACTCGTTTACAAGTATGTTGTTAATTCTTTCCTAGAATTCTCGTGTATATTATCGAATAAACCGGCTTAAATACACAAAAAAACGAATATGGTTTGATTGATATTTTTAAGATATTCAATCGAAGGCAATGGTATGAGGAAGTCAGTAATGTACTACTTCGCAAAGAGCATCATTTCTACGAAAAGAAAATAGCAGTAATCGACCTTTTGTCTCTCCATTCACTTTTTTCCATTGCTCTTCATCCATTGATTAGCGTCAACTCTCTCTTTTTCTTCCTCATAGCAATATGTCAGGAACTAAACGCTCCTCATCTCAAAAATCTTTCACGATCACTGAGATGAAAATGTTGCACAATAGAAGAATACTAGTTTCACCTATGAGTATGTTAATTACCAACACACCACACTGGTAGTAGTTCTAATCAGTAAGCACGTAACGGAATTCGAAGAATGTTTCCATGAGGCTCCTGTGTGTTCTTGCTCATCGTGTTCACCCAACCAGTCATTTGTTTCTATAAATGACATGTGTTCATATTTTGATAATATGGAAGCACGGAGAACCAGCTACATCATCAAGGAGCATCTTGCAGTGTAACGTTACTCCACTCACCGCATTGTTCATAATTTTTTTTATCTTGGCAACATTGCAATCCCTTTCTCTCGAGAAACTTGTTTCTTTCATTTTACCTGTTGCCATGTCAACAACTTCATTCACTGCTGAGCTTATGCTTCTGTCGCCATTGCCTCGTGATTCTTATTTCGTTAAAATTGTGTCATACTATTTTCAACGTGATAATAATTTTACATTTATAATTTGCTGCTATGTATAAACAAGAAATAATTTTAAAGGTTTCTCAATTCTGTTTTGAATGAAGTTTTAACACCTGGTTTTCTATAAAATTTGAAATTTTTCGTTCCCTTGCTTAAAAAATTAATATTTTTCCATTACTTAACCAAAAATATTTTATAAACCTGATATTAAAAAAAAAATAGTAGCGTATTTCAAGCAAATACAAAAGTTCCAGATTAAAGAAAATATTTTTGAGTTTTAGGAAGTGTCTTCAAAGGCACTATTCTGCTTCGACTTTCCGAGTTACTACGGTTTAATTAACAAACATACATGACTAATATTTGGTGATAATAAATATTTATTAATTAGACTTTATTTCTTTTGGTTCTATTTATCTTCAACTCTGATTTTGAAAGAACTGAACAATTCATCTCCATTTACACCAGTGTAAAGGTATTATATTACTTTCGTTTTCTTATACAATTTTTGAGTTGGGCCGTACACAAGTACCTACATTACGCGGAGTTCTACATAATTCATTTCCAGTGACCGCATGCGTACAAGTCACACGTGGAGTAAATAATGGATCAGTGAATTCAATACCCTTATCTCTAACAATGAATATTCATCTTTAAACAACTATCCGTTAACAATAATAAAAATTAAAAAGAAAGGTCGGCAAGCACAAAACACTAATGATGTCATAAATCATATTCTGGCACCAGTACTTAGAAACTACTATCTTGCCTCAATATTTTTTGGGGTAATTGATATTTATTGTAAAGAGGAAGAAATGAGAATTACAACATTTATTTAATATGAACATATCATAAATATCATCATGGAATTGAACCGTATGTATCATTAATATTTTAAAAAAATGATACTGTGTAATTGATTTAATGTTGAATTTTTTCGTATGCGAGTTGGTCAGCTTTATCACGAGAGCAATTGCGTTTGCTAGTCTAATGAATGCATTCATTCCAATTGGAGCAGAGAGTATGAAATCCAATAGAAGCAAGCAAGGAACGCTCCATTGGGACAGAGCCCCTTGCCACGTGATTGGTGGGGATAGAATGCTGAGGCAATCATTTAGGCTGGCCTGGGCGTCCCAACCTCGCCTTGTCGTCTTTCGATTGTTTCGCCATGCCCCATTTTAACACACGGCCATTGTGCGAGAGAGCGACATTTATCCCACACCATCACTTGGATTGTGTGACTTACTTGGATAACTCAACATACCATCGCGAAAAATATATTATTTTTTCTTGTTTATGTGTTCAATCTCATATATTTAATGAATAACGAGGACACATGCGTATGAAATGGAAAAACAATAAGAGAACAGGCTAATAAACGGATACAAATAAATTATTTTGGTGTAATATTTTATATAAATTACACTAAATGTTAATTATTAAATCAGTAACACGTTCAATTTCAGATTTAAATTACGAATTTTAAATATTACGTTCGTAAACAAGTACAATATTTTTCCGATACCCAACTTTCATACAGGACATTGTAATATAGTCTAGTTCTGGCGATATGCAAGAGTTAAGAATTGAAAAAACACTAAATTCACGATTTATTGTTACAATAAACACGCCCCTAGACAAAGCCTAGAGAACCTGTATAAGAAATCCGCCTCTACCCGAAGGAAAAACGGAGAAAAACCCGGGCCAGGATGAACTTATTTACAAAGTATATATATAATTTAAAAACTGTTTAATAACTAGAATATAAAAATCTCGGCACATATGCTATAATAGTTTATTATTCGTTGAAAATATTTCATTCTTTTATTATTGGCGACTTACAATTATTTCTGCTAAGAAATGTACTAGCGTAAACTTACTTGATTCTTTTTTTATTTTTCATTCTCACGATATAGCATTATTCGGATTTCTACTGAAGTAGAGGCCCTAGTTAATTTTTATTTTATCATTAATGTTGTTTTCCATCGTAGGGTTTCACAGCCTTAGCAAAGATTTTTTCATCTTCTTTAACAAAAAGCTCTGCTCGTTTTTTTCTGAGAAACTGACTGTTTTCCCTTTTTTTTAACGAAGGACGTAAGAACTCGGAATTCCGGACAACATAGAACCTCGTTCAATAACCTAAAACTCAGATAATATTTATCTAACATAAACGGAAAATATTATTTTCTGTTATACTCCTTTCAATTTTTCCCCACCCGTTTCGTTTATCTTTATGGTTTTTGAGAAATGTGCGAAAAAATAAATTAAATATATGTTTTTCTAAACAAAAAATCGTTAAATTGAACCGTATGTATCCTAAATGCTATGAACTTTTCAAAAAAGTATATAAAATATAATAGTATAAAATTAATTGCTCTTTTCTTAGTTTGTGTGGAATAAACATGTCATGTCAATGAAAATCATTCAAAATTACGGAAAAAATTATACTACACTCATACTACTTGCTGAATCTATCTACAATTTTTTTAGGTAAATTCAATATCATCTTATGAAAACTAACAACAATTTGATTTTTAAATGAAGAGTCAAGAGCTTCGTTAACGGTGTGTTGGGGCGTTGACTTTGATGCGAGAAAGCTCTTTGCGAACCTCATTCTGATCACGTAAAAAGAGGATGAAACTCTTTCGGATTTTTGTGTCTGTCACACGTCCGTGGTTACGTGTGTATTGCAAGTGATGTTGCATTTTTAGAATCCTTCCCTTATTGATTTCTGATATTAACATATGCTATTGTAATAAACGTTTTCAATATTTTTTTATTATATTGAGAATTATCCTCTCTCACAACGACCTTTATTATCACAAAATATTGCTGCATGAACATAAATATTCACTTTATTGTCCCTCAGTTACATCAACAACAAAATTATCTAACTACTACTATTAACATTAAACTTAACTATGAACATTACTACTGCTACTAACATTAAACTTTCTTTATGACTTTCTCCTTTCTTCTATAAAGTTTCACGACTGTCTTTTTATCATTATATAGCATCAAAAAATGAAATGATATTTTTTCCATTGGGTATTTAGCACATGAGAAAGAAAGCACATGAGAAATAACAATTTCAAAAACTATTTTCTTGCATGATTGTGTTGCCGTATAGCTCATATTAATTTAGTTTTATGTGTACTCAACTTTGGCACGGTTGTGTACATTAATGCTGTAGCCCCATCCTGGCCCGGGTTTTTCTCCGTTTTTCCTTCGGGTAGAGGCGGATTTCTTATACAAGTTCTCTAGTCTTTGTCTAGGGGCGTGTTTATTGTAACAATAAATCCTGAATTTAGTGTTTTTTCAACTCTTATGATTTTTAAACACTTTACTCAGAATAATCTATAGTTCGATAATAACTTGTACATGTAAATTTACAAACATATTTGCGTTAAATTACAAACATATTGACATTATATATGTATTATAACTCGCAGCTAACGTTTTATTTTTTGCGTTAAATAACGAACATATTGAAATTCTACTAGTATTATAACTCACAGATAACTTTTTATCTTATCTAGGAACGTTTGCTGAAATTTTTGAATCTGCCTCTGCCTTAGGACCCTTGATCGGAATTGATGGGATGGTCCCTTGCTTGCTTCCGGAGAGTAAATTAATTTATTGTCCTCCACGTGGTCATACGCAGTTTGTACTGTTTTTTGACAATAAATTTATTATTATTATTAATGATATTAATATTGGGTATTTTATTTCCGAATTCTATTTATTACATTCACAAAACAAAATGAAAAAAGGTTTGCGTTAATTGAACAATCAAAAAACCATATAATTTGAATAAAAACAATATATTATTCAAATCACAAAACAATTCTCGGGATTAAATCTTTATTATTATTTTTTTTAAACTTAGAGAAATATCTGAATTTTTATGAAAGACTTTTGTTGTTAAGGTTTGAAAGTAAGCAGACATTACATTCCAGTTAAAATAAATAATAACAATTTTTCATTTTTTGGTTTGAAAACATTCCCAATATATTCTTGTACAAGCAGAAAAATATCCATATATTTTATGACGAAATTCGTCAGTTCTGAGTACACAGTTTCGAAACGAATTCCAAATTGTGAAGTGTCATTTAATCATTAGCATATATATTCCATATTTTCCTGTCATAATAAAGTAGACAACAGTTTTTAAGACACTGTCTTTAGTACACATACATATACAAAAACATAAATACAACGTTTCGACCCTACTTTTGGGTCGTCATCATGCGTTGTCGGCTTAATTATGGTCGTGCTTGAAAGCAGACGGAAGTGGAAATCTCTATATTCCGTATTGTTGAAACTCCCTCTTCCAAAAATTAAAAAATAAAAATCACATGGTGACATTTGTTTTCATCCATCTCTAATTTAGTTTTGAACAATTTTCGTATTTTTCTTCTCTTAAAAATGGTATTTATTTCAAGTTAACTTCTATTACTCGTGGAGGAGAGATATGTAGATTTGAAATTCCACACCCTTTCCGCAATTTCCATTCTGGAATCCCCATCTACTACTTCTTTGTTCAAACACACGAAAAGGAGAAATGACCATGAGCCGACCTCACGCATTTATCAGAAAAGCGCTAATTTCCTTATAACTCGCCGTTACTCGAGTGTCTCCTCCATAGACGTAACACTAATCTCGTGCTATGATACGAAGACTTTCATTAACAGGCCACCAATCTTATATTTAGAAAACAATGGTCGAAACATGCCGAGGATACATTATTTTGTGGCCTTCGGGCACACCATTCATTCATTTCTTCCTCGCATATTCTAATTATTAATAATTGCGATTTTTTCCCTAAATTACATGAAGCACCACCAGGAAGTTACGAGAATAATGAAGGATCACATTTCTACCAATCTTCGTAGGCGCATGTAAAGCAGACAGTTCCGTGAGGGGATTGAAAGAGTCGGAACAATTTCCAATCACGATTTCCCGGAGTCTCTCTTTTTTCTGTGTGTTGCGAAACAATTGAAAAAAAATTAAAAAATATGACGAACGCAAATCTGCCGAAACGATTGAGTTCTGATTGTATTACGTTTAGAAACGAATGGAGATTTAAATGTGGCATTGCATTGTGTGGAAAGTAAATTCTCTAAAGCAGGGTTTCATAGAATCTTATTACATGATTTTATAAAGGTTTTTATGAAAAGGGATATGAAGTTCCATCCAAAATTTATTCCGATAATATATTTCATCCGTAACTGAAATGGAAATATATAAAAAATAATATTAACACAATATTTGTTCGTGTGGTATAAATAAGGCGAGTAAGTCCAAAATTAACAGATTCAGAAATATTACTTGTTTGTAAACAACATGACTGTCTTTCCGGAGGGGAAGTAAAGCAAATCCTCTATTATCCTTTAAAACTACAGTAAATACTTTTAAGTAATTTATCATAATATTTTAAATTTGTTACATTGTTTCACATTGTTAGTTACTAATTAATTGTTAATTAACAATGTTTTCTTCAGATGAAATATGTGAACGCGACTAATAAAAGTATACAAATCCTTTCTGGTTATGTGTATGATTACAATATCGTTTCTGAAACCTAAATTCATTAAAAGCGATAACTATTTTTCTCAAAATACATGAGTATGTTTGTCTGTTCAGAAAAAATACGAAATTGGTGAATATATCATCCTTTAATGTATTGGATGACCCTGAAATTCCTAACGGTAATCTATCCAAAATTAGGATATCGATAATCTTGAATTAATTATCAAGAAGAATGTGGATAATCGATGTTTCCTGTTAAGGTATTTGAAAAGGTCGGGCAGACGATACCAAATACGGAGGGCGTCGATTAAAAGACATACTTATATTACGAGTTCATCACGCCTCAACATCCAGACTGACTCCCAGAGCTACTCAGCCTGCTATAAAATGAGTACCAGGATCTATACGGGGGTCAAAACGGTCGGAGCGAGATATTGACCACACATCCTCCTCCTAATGCCGAGGTCAAGTAATTGCAGAGCTCTACCCTCCGCGAACCCCTTGGGCAACTTCGGGGCCTGTTCAGGGATGGCTTGTCTATATACGAGTATAACATATTGTTGATTACAGTGCAAGAAGCAAACAGTAGTTGTCCAAACACTTTCTAAATAAACATGCGTTCTGTTCACTGCAATTTGATGTACAAGAGCGAAAGATGTGAAAAAATCTAAACACCTCTTGCCATTGTTCAAAATAAATTTCGCTTGACGACCTAAGGAATATCTATTTGTTGTGTATTGCAAGAGATAGCACCAGTTCCCACTTCGAATGTGAGAAGTTTAACTTAATTCCATATTTCCGAAAAATCGCGATATTTTGAACGAAATTTTTGAATGTGTGGTGAAACAATTTAACTTAAGAACCGATGAACACCAAATAAGGAACAAGCGGGAAAAAATTCAATACTTTGGAAAGAGTTATCAAAATATGTTTCATGTTTTGAAAGATTTAACGTCCCGTATCATATTTATAAATTATAAAATTTCATTTGTGTAATAGATTATTGCAAAAACCTTTTACGCAAAGTTATTATCTTTTACAAAGTCTCCTCATTCGCATATTTTTCTGGTCGCATCGAATACTTTCAATGCTATCTCGCTTTCCGCTTCTACTTTCTCTCTGACTTAGTCATGTTCGCAGCCAGCTTCAGCTCCCGGATATGTCTTCAGAGACAAACGGTTGTCAACTGACACGCCCAGAACTGAAACCGCAACACGCGGTTTGGGTGGTCGAGTGGCATAACGAGTCAAAAGGAAGCTTGCTCTTGAGACGAATCTCCATCTGGTTTTACCTCACTGAATTCAAACAATCTCTGTTCATATTTATTAGTTTTATAACTTATACCATCTATTAGAGAATCTTACTTAATTGTTTTGAAGAATAATATCCGTCGTCTCAATATATTTTGCATAATATATTTGCAATATATTATGCAAAATACGCATTTTTCACTGCCCGGTATACATCTTCATACTAAAAGCACATTTAAAAAAACACGTTATAATTGTATCTAAGTAATGTGTAATAATTTGATTTAAATTTATCAATGATTTAACATCTATGACTAAAGTATGAACAAAAAACGAAATATAGGGGAGACCCTTGTACTACCTTGGGTACAATGTACCATGGGTCATCATGCATAAAATTGAGATCTCGGAAGAAATGTAGTTTATGATGACAAAACTATGTTAGCTACACCACTACCTTCACTTCCAGATAACATGCGTCGCTCGAACAATATTTGCTCCGTAACCGTAAGTGAAATAAGTGAACAAGTAAATATTTTTGTCACTGTTTATGACTTTTTCTATAGTGAGGTATTTAGATATCTTTGAATTTAATACTGGACGAGTGTTTACCATTCTAATTATTAAAATTACTATTGTGCTTTTTATAAAACTTACTCTGTAAACTATTCATCACATCAGTGTATCGTGTGTCACAAACGTTTCCTTGTATCCTGTCTTCACTTCAGTGAAAGAAACCCTGAATTGTCATTGCGATCTCCGAGACCTAGAAGTATTGCTCGTGCGTCTGCATTTAAAAAACCTACAGCAAAAATGTTCTTGACAAATATGCAGATGTATTACAAAAATTCATACCGGGTAAGATTTACCTCATATTCTATCATTACTAGCAATGTTGCAGCAAAGTTTTAGCAAACGGGTTCGAAGAAAAGTTTTCAGTCAAATAGTATAGTGTAATGTCTTGAACAGAAACCTTCCCTTTTGTTTCCTTTTGTAAATTTTAAATTTTAAATACCACATTTTTGTTAAATTTACAACATCTAGTATTAGTTAATAATTTCTGAGGCCATGCTTGTTTTTAGAGCAAAACAATTATCTGCTACAGATCATGAACCAAAAAGTTTGGTGTCAAATCCAGACCACTCGTTGCTTTCACATGGAATGACTCCAATAGTTTTTTGTTCAAAGGGTGAGGAATAGGGATCAAACTTATTCGCGCATACGACACCGACATAAAAATCTATCATCAACAGACCAACACTGCAAAAGAGCAGGAAGACGCAAGCTTTGTACGAATAGAGGTAGAAAGTGGATATTTCTGACTGGTTGAGCCAAGATTCAAGTCGCTAGTATTTTAATTTTTTGAGTGGTTTGCGGTCTTATGTCAACATTTTATGTACTTTTGTGTACGAAATTTGAAATAAAAATTATAAAAATCTTATGCGCTCTAAAATTTTGTTTCTGAAATGTTGTTCGTAAATGATTGATACGGAATTACCCAATGATAAAAAGAGGATCCCGCACTGTAGAAGGGAATGTTCGCTGTCCAAGGGCAACCAGTTAAATCTCGCTGAGTCCAGATCCCGTGGATCTCCTCGCATTGCACAAGAACATAACAGACAACGAAGCAATGGGACGAAGGTGCCAGACGAACACCGTCGCCCGCTTTGCAAAGTCAATGAGAAGAAAGTGTTCAGGAGAGGGGAGTTGAGTTGCATTGCACATAACCATCCCCCACCCAAACAACACTAACCCGCCTCGCCCCTTCGTAGAGGGAGAAAAAGGAGAACTCCCTTATGAATATTTGCTAAAGAGAGAGAAAGATGCCACTCGGGCTTGAGTGCGGAGGAAAGTTACGTCCTGGTTAGAACTGTTACTCAATGGAATGCAAGCTCCTAGGTCATGGAGATGGTTTCTTCACTCCCAACTCCACGGTGCTTTTTGGATTTATGATCGCACTTACGTTTTATTGTTGTATTATCTATTCCAAAATTATTTTATTCTGTAAATCCTATATGGTATATTATCTAGTCCGAAATTGCTTTTCCCAGGATTTTCATCGTCTGACGCAGTCCTTAATAAAGAATCTTACCTTTATTTAGTTCATATACTGTGTTCTCCCGTGTCATTTCTCATCTTAGCTCTCTTCCCTCTTTAATTATTTTACATCATAATTTCTACATTCTCTTCTAAAAGAAAAATTCAATAAAATATTTTTACAAGTCTCAATATATAAACGCTAATTCAAGCGCAAAATAGTTTTACAAATTACTAAGAAAACAAAAAAGTTCGGGAGCAAACTATTTTGGTATTTCTAGAAATTATCTCTCGAATTTTTTATTTAATTCGTATCGTTTTGGAGATGCATTGAAATTAAATTATTTAAATGAATGAATGTAAATATCACGTTTACATAAGTTATTTGATTAATTGTTATATTGTTATTACCTGCGTTCTTTCCCCTTCAAAAATTGCTTTCATCGTTCCTAATTTATTTTTGTTCGATTTAAAGCTTTAAAAATTAGTCCTGCGATGATCTTATCGGCGTAATTTTTTGCACACAGTATATTGATTTCCTTTGAATTATTAAAAAAGAATGGAATTTATTTGAAGTTTCTTAAGGGGGGGGGGTTAAATTCTAATTATTCTAATAATCCAGAATTTCTATTACCGAAATTCGTCTGCTCTCATATAGAATGTTCAGGTTGCATTCAGATTCTTTATAGAGGTTGTATTCGTGGGAATATTTCGGCAAATTCTAATAGTTTATTTTTAATTCTAATAATATTTTCTAGGGACTAAAACGGGTCACAATGGAAGAGCACCTACAAATCTCTTCTCATTCATTCTCTTTAAGGTGGATGCATTTCGGTTGCGGTTGCCAACTACTGCGGATCCAAACAGAACTCTCCTCTGAAGAGATATCATATTGAACAAAAGTGGTTCCAATACTGTCATTACGATGTCTGACACTGCCTATACAAGTGGTTGGATCCATCGAGTGACGCAACAAATGCCCATTATTTCGGAAATACGTATATATTTTTGAGGCTTTACGGACTTCTTGAAGTTAATGGCTTTGGTGTGAAGGTTTTACCAAAGTGCGGAACTCGTCGCTTGCGTATACACCAGCATCAGCAAAGCGTATGCTGATGTGTAAGGAAAAGAACATGTATGGTTTGCATATGAAGCGAGCATGTGGGTGAAGGTGAAGCTCTATTGTTAGGGTAATTGGTTGGGTGCGCAGCATCCCGTAAGGGAGACGGACCTTCACCCTTGAGGAACGGCGGTTCCTCAAACATTCGTAGTTCAAAGAAAACAGGATTGCTTTTACACTAAAGAATAGTTTGGTATTTTATCGTTGTAGATAATGTCCTACGTATACATGAAGTTAGCTGGATTATCTCTTTTAAAAAATGATTTGATTTCATATGCTTAAATTTTTACTTTCATATGAAAGTACTCGTACATACGTCGTATTTTCTTAAGAATTATTTATTCTTACGAATCATATTCATAGCATAATTGAAAATAATAATTAATTCTGGCTTAATTATTCATATGGCACTAGAAAAATGTATATTTCCTTTAATGTTTTAAAGAATAAATAAGGGTGTAATTTCTAGATAGTGAAACAACATCCTGCTTTGGTGAACTTGTAAAGTTACAAATGTGAAAAACATGGAAAAAGATAAGAACAAATACGCTTTATTGCGTAATAAATGACAGTAAGATGCTCAAATGGCAGTTAAACTTGCTATAGTTTGAATGTAAATCATGTGATCACAATAGTTTCCAAGAGTTATAAGTAATGAGAATCTCCGTAGTAATTGAATGCAGACAGGTTTTATGACTCTGCAAACACATTCAGTACTCTATTGTGTAGAACCGCGACAGAAGCGATTTCTATGGCTTAACAGTGTACACTACTGGGAATCATTTTCCATTTGTTTTGATTTTTACTCATCTCTCTCATATTGAATTATCTGACTTCCTTATTAATGGTTACCTGACTCCCTTATTAATGGTATGATGGATTCAGTCCAATCTAAATGGACAGACACAGGATAAGCTCCAAAACCGCCCCAATCGTATAAGTTTACTAGCACTGACTGGATCTCGCATTCAACAGGGAAAGGAGATTGATTATAAGTTGACCAAATCCCACCCTTTTGTTTGTGTTTCGATTAGATTCACATGATGTTAGAGGTTGTTATGTATTTTCGTATAAATATTTATGATTATTGTTATGGCAATTAATTTTCTGCCATGTTGCTTAACTACAAATACCCATCGTTTGATGTGAATAGGTAGGTAATGTTGCAATCAAAATTCAGGATAAACCTGATATATGAATTAAAATGTTACAACTGCCGTACTCTTGTTGCAAATTCTGTGAATAATAATTAGAGAACCGTTTTACTATTAATACATGATTGAAGTATGTAAATGTTAATTTTATTAAAAATGGGAAGTATTTTCAACAATTTGCATTGCCGATTGAACGGGAACTACATCTGAAACCCTGATAAGCCGCCGTTGACCGAAGAAAAAACACGCTTTCTTGAACGTTAGCGGAGCGAGTTCATAAAACTTCATGAAAGGAGATGCACTCTTATTGCACATCCTAAAGCAACGAGAGATCATAACGTTTAAGAGTCAGTCGCCAAATTAGCATTCGCTGAGCAACAGTCTCCAAACCTTTTCCCTTTCCCTTCATCGCTCGCCAACAGAGTCACGAACTTACTGTCGTTGTTTTGTTCTCGTTGCAGTATAATGAGAAGGTAATGTGAAACTCTTCGCTTATAAAGTGAGTAGTCATAAAGAGCGCGGAAGTTTGCACATTTCAGCACGTCCTCTGGTAACGCTACCAACATTTTTTTTTCATTTTATGCCGAATTAGCCATTATTATTAATCATATTTATTTTAAGAAAGTGTTTTTATACTATACATTACTACTGGTGTAAGTAGTTTTCCTATTTACTTGTTTTCGTGCGGACCATACCAACACCGTGATGTGAACAATAATTATTTCCATTCCGTGTTGCTTTTTATATTGTCTGGTATTTAAATCAACTTTAAACATAAACGACTTATTGATAGAGAAGTGATTTTGCACAGGAAGATCGCGTGTCACCCTAGGCGTATTAT
The DNA here is from genome assembly GCA_002313205.1 of Laupala kohalensis. Taxonomy (NCBI): domain Eukaryota; kingdom Metazoa; phylum Arthropoda; class Insecta; order Orthoptera; family Trigonidiidae; genus Laupala; species Laupala kohalensis. The sequence continues at coordinate 497,697 of NNCF01129167.1, forward strand.
GAAGTTCGACGTTCGGTTGTCGCCATAATTCAAAGACGAAACAAGGGATTCCTCTTAAGAGTAGCCAACCTACGAAACCAAATTGGATCATCCAGTTGACACTCATTTTTTAACAATTAAAAAGAAGCGACCTACGGTATCAAATGTGCATTGTGGAGTGTTTACAGTCCAACTCCAGAGAGAAATCAAGAGAAAAAATGAGTATGTTTGCCCGCAACTTTCATGTAAAAATCATGTAAAATTCTTTTACACAATATCCTTATACAGTAAATATATACAGTTTTGTATATTTTCACATACAATGATATAACGAACATAAATTGTTTTTCGTATACGTTAGACAAACTTTGACTTGTTATTCCTTCTTGAAAACTCTATCAAAAGTCCACCATCACATGCGCAATGATACGATTGTTAGCGGCAGAATGAGAAAGTTGAAGGTTAAACTGTCGATCTTTTTAAGTAATAGTGGAGGCGTTTCAGTCAAAAATTTACCACTTTTCACTATACAATTTTATTATTTCTACGTAATTAAGAAAAATCTAATTACAAAGTAGGACATGGTGCAATATTTGGAAAAATGAATTCATTTTAGTAAAAATATAGTTTGAATTTACAGTAATTTACAGTAAAATCTTTGCTGAATGAAATCAACCTTCATAAACTAGAAAAATTGATAGCTCTCCAAAAATTTGAATGTGTTCAGGGTCAATAATAGGTTTCGGTGAGTCTTCACTGAATAACGTAATCAATCACCCTCTACCATTTCTATAGTATTACTTGCGTTGGGACCACAAGAACATAATAAAGTCTTATTCTATGCTCCGTGAATGGGACTGACTGACGGTGATTTGATGGAGCACAGTGGTCGGTCTTGCATGGCTTTCCACACACTTTGGGAATGAAGAGAAACTCGTGAATCGTGTACTTCTGGAGCTGAGAATACCTTTACCCCGCTCACGTCTTGAACTGTCAGCGTTTTTAATGATTGAGCATCTAACGTAGATAGCCATGAGATACCTTTAAGGACGAAAGTCACAGTTTGGAAAACAATTTTTCAATGGAAAAATCAAGAAAAAGTAAGAACTTCATATATTTTATAGTAAAAGTGATCAATTTTTTTTTTCATTCCTATATCATGTGAGAAGCTACGATGAATTGTTAGATACTTTGTAGTCGTTTGGAAAATATGAATGAAAAGAGTATACTCCATACTACGCCATTATGATTTGTCTTCTATGAGTTTCTTGTGAAACATTTTATAGCGAGGAAAGATGTCATAAATAATTAAAAATATATGTATTTTTGGTTAGAGGTTTTATTAAAAGCCATATTGTAATTTTCTTAAAATTTTTCAAACGTATCATTAATTAGTTGCATTTAATTCCTCCGTCAATATTCCAGGTTCTTTTATTTATGGGTAATTAATTTAAATCCATTTTATAGTTCCTTTCTTTCACTTGGGAGTTTTATTATTTATTCTATTAGTCATATATAATCATGAGTGTTTTCAACAATACCTATTCATGGTCACCGATTTTAAGTCAACTGTTATACATTCGAATATCCTCCAGCACAATGGAGGAAAACAAACTGATAGAAGTACAGTAAAATTTAATTTTATCGTATTCCTTAACTTCAATGAGCCTTATTATTTCATTTGTTCTCAGAATTTATTAATGTTTACTTTCCTCTCAGCATACTGAGACATTTAGTTGTAAATTTAGGAAGAAGCAATTTTCAAATCATAACACAGCAAGAAAGTTATTTGGTTCCTTAATATACAATGAAGTCTCGTCTAAGCTTACAGTATGCAGCGCATCAACTGTTCTCGTTCGTGACAGGAGAAAGATAATGACAAGTGTCAGTGTAACAGAGGAAGCTCACAAGCTATTTGTTCTGTGTTCAGAGAGGAGTGCCGCAGTATTTGTACTAGCACTTTATAATCTCTCAAAGACGGGCGAGTCTAAAACAAGAACTAAGGAGATACGTCTTAACACATGACAAGTAGCTTTTACAGACAAGGAAGCTTAGAACAACTGACTGGTGATAAAACAATATACAATAAGAGATAACAAAGGCAAAAGTGTGTTGGATGACAAAGATTAAATTCTTCTTCCCGGAATCTCCGTAATTCTAACACCATTACAAATAGCAGATTAGGAATCTTATTTACGTTTCACTAATTCCGACTGTTCATATATAGTGACCTTACATTTTATTTGTTGATTTTTTTATTCCTATTATTATTTTGTAATCGTAAGCAGTGGCAAGGTATTCCACAGTGGAGCATGTTAACATAATTTGAGAAGAAGCTGTTGCAGTAATATTTGACTGTCCATGACATATTTATCGTCAATTCAGGGCAATTCATTATTTGTTTAATTCATTATTTGTCATGATTTTGTATTATAGTTTTGAACTTGTTGCAAATGAGGAGGGTCACTTCAAATGAAGCTCTTTCCGATTTATTTTAAAATTTACCCTTCTCATTCAGTTATAGTGCATGAATAATATTAAAATTCATATTATTTCAGCATCGGTTATTTTTCTTAAACACCCTTCGTACTTTGTTATTCTGATACAATAAATGTATTCCGTGTACATTGCATTTCCGGAATTTTGGTTTTACCCTGTTTGAGGTAGGGATAAAGAAGTAAGTTTTCCTTTACTGATGGATGATAACAAAATATACCATTTTTAAAAGGTATATGACCTAGGAATTTAGATATTCCATGACTTTATTTTTGAAATATCGCTTATGTTGGAAGTAACTCCCACTGAACAGACACTCTTCAAAAGAGGTTTTTATACATATATTTTATGAGTTCTCGTGCATAATATCCGGACACTGTAACATCCAGCGTCTGAACCGCGAACGCCTCACCTGAGACGATTGTGACCCCCGCTAGAAGGTTACTAACCTACGAGTACATAACTGACGTAGAGGAAGAAGAGGGAGTTTAAATTTATCGTTGATTTTGGCGAAGAAGGGCAGTCAGCGTTCACGAGCGTATGTGTAGGAGCGTCTGGTTACGGACATTCCTAAGCCGCATCGTGTTGGCGTGGGACCGTCACTACGTGATCGGCATACGCACTGCCGCACTTACGCTCAATGCTATGCTTCCTCAATGGTTGCGACGGCAGATGAACGTGATGTTGAACGTATTGCTCGGTTGACTCTAGTGAAGGTCCTAGGTTCGAGGAAGGGTGATGCATATGTTGCTTTAGAGATGATTAAGTGCACTAGACTGAGACACACAGGATTTTTTTTCCTTAATGTGTTGTATGATATGATACAACAATGATTTACCAAACCATTAACATATTTAGGATTCATAAAAAAGTTATTTTTTCCTCCAAAAGTTATTTTTATGCAGTTCTTTATATTTATTGACATTCACGGAATGCTTTATCCACAAAATGTATTGAAAACTGGTTTGAACACGTTTTAATTAAAATAGACTACCACATTTACGACAAATTTACTAAATAATAAAGAATACAATGCGAAAAATAGTAATTTTAATTAATAAAATAAAATTTCAAGAATTAAATGCAATTAAATTTTTGATACATTGTATATTTTTGATATATCATATGATGATATATTCGATATAGTATACATTGATCACAATTCTTCAGAAATTAGTATTTAATTGCAAAATCAAATACTTGTTTCATATCACAAATAATCAGACAACTAAGAGAACAAGTAATCACATTAATTATGGTATAGGTTGTGTGCAGGAGATATGAAGGTATCTGACCCATTATCAAATGGCGTTTCTCTACACTTCAATCTGAACTTAAATAATGGATTTTGAATCACCAAAACCGAATGGGTAATTTTCAAGTTCAGGCGTTCTCGCGTGTTGAGACTTTTATTCGAGGAGAAAGTACTGAGATAAAATTGTGCCATACTCTCTAAATAATATGAATGATGTACTTATTTTTAATGTCCATCACACACTTTACGTTCAAATCTGGTGTACACGGATGTTAGTTCCTTGGAGTAACCGAAAGCCAAGCCTGCGAATGCGCGTGACTCACAGCGAAGATCCTACGGAAGCTGTGTCAGTGTACTGCACCATCTGGCGGCCGTTCAAGATAACAGCCTCCACAATCCTTCGCAAAGCTCCACGTACTTGAAAGGATCTTTAGTAAAGAGACGGTAAAGGGGAAAGACTCGTTTATAAAGTCGATTTTGTTCACCTAACTGAAACCTCTTTCAGTATCAATAGAAAATTTCTGGGGTTGGTAAAAACCTTGAAGGACTAGGAACTTACAATTAATGAGTGGAACCAAAGTGCTCGTGTAATACATGACATTTCCGTTTGCTGAATTAATATACTTGCTCGCTTCTGAAGGTAAATTTATGAAAATTTATGAAAAAAGGAAGTGAATTACATTACCATTAAAAATTGTATGTTCATCATATTAAAGTCAAAATAATTAAATACATCTTTCGGACATAGCATGCAGGATTACATTTTAAATGTTAAATGATCAGAAAGCGGAAAAGCAATGAAGAGATTTAGATACTTTTGATTCGATTGTAGTAACGGTAGCAAACGTATATTGACATAGTATCGAATATTTATTATTATATACTTATGTATTATATATCAATGATAACACTTCATAGAGTCCGCGAATAATATAATAAAAATGTGTGTTTTTCGTTCATAGAAATTACTGAATATAATTTAGGAAAATTACTATTACCTCGCTTATTAAATTCTTAACTTATTTTATTATTTTTAAAATTTGTATTGTTTTGATTTTTATACATTTCGAACAAGAATTTGATGTCATAAATAGTAGCGTTCATGGTAATTTACACGCTCCAGAAGAGTGGTTCTCACAAACACTATGTGTCCTTGATGGGTTTCATACCAATCAAAATTAGATAGCATCCTTTATAGTAACTTGTCACGAAAGAATTTTATCGTTCTTCAAAAAAACGTTAATATAAGTTTTGGAATGTTTGAAGAAATACTATTGTGCAACAGTTCTGTAAAGCAACAGTTATTTTCTCGACCGAAATAGAAAACACGCGAGACAGAGCGAACCTGAGCGTCTCAGCCTTGAAGCGACCGACTCCCAGCAGCGCCGCCTAAGTGAATTGAGAGGGAAATGAAGGAGCGCTGGCGGCTCATTAGCGGCTCCCTGATCACTGGCTCTGCTCACGCAAACCATCGGCGAAGCACAGAGAGTATGTTGAGGACGCACAGAAATTAGTGGAGCAGGCGAGAAGGACTTTTTATCCGCTTTTCTTTGCACAGTTTGGCGTGTACCTTTAGTATCACAGAGAAGAGAAGTTTTCTTCACTGGTGTCTTTGTTCGAGTATGTTTTTGTCCTCTCTATAATTCATGGAATGTAAAGAAAAGAAATTTTAGTGATCCATGAAAAGATTTAAACAGATGCATTTGAACTTCTAGTTAGACGTCTTGGGTTCACATTCCGATTACGTCATTATGGATTTTTACTTTGGTATAACGTCCAGCTAAACTCACTTCCAGACTTATTTCGATTATGTAAAATTAGTTCCTCTCTCCTGCACACCGGTAAAAGCGGCTCGGCAATATCTTCTACTCCCCCACCTTTCCTCCTTATGATAAGACTGCTAAATTGCGGAACCCCACAACAGTCTAATACAGCAGGTGGCGCAAATGTCACTTATTAAATAAAATAATTAACAACAGCAAAACGGAGTACAATGATACAAAAACGACAAAACAAAATACATCAACCATGATCCGACACTCGTGTCTTTGTGTAATGGTGTACTGTTGCTTGGCATAGTTTATTTATAGGAGATTTAGTGTACGAGTAGGTTTCCTGAGTCAAAGAAGAAAGAATTTTCACTTTATAAACTGTGGTGCTCATTCTCTAAAAGGGCTGTGTACGATGTACGAGATAAATTTGAATAATATGGACTTGTTATAGATGCACCAAGTTCTGAAAACCCAAGGACAGCCAGAAGTAAAATGAACTATGAACAATGTTTGCTGAGACTCAAAGTACACAAAAATGAACAAGATAAGCCACTGAACTGAGTCGAAAAATCGGCGCAGAGTTTTAAGTTACAGACACAAAGGTAAAGTTTTGGGGACAGTTTGACTTTCCTTTAATTAAATTCGCAATTTTTGTACTAGAGAGCATACCTATATATTTTGAGCAGATGAGGGTGATATATGCGTTTGTGGCATTAAATAGATCGACTTTGTACGTGAATCTAGAAGATTTCGATACGACTGTGAATCAAAACGAAAGAAGAGAATCAGAAAATATGTGAACATTTACTCTTTTATTTTTCGATGGGGAGTGATGTCGTCAGATTCTTTCAATGAATCTTCTTTCTTTTTTTTTCCAAAATTTTTCAGTAAAGAAACAAAAGAACTATTCCTAAATTGGTTAAGTTTTACTCGAAACATTTTTAGACAAGACATTTCAAAATATAAGAGTTTCAAAATATTTAGATAAAAGATAGTGCACAAATATTGCTCTCACTATGTAATGTGATATACTTATATACGATGTATGTATATATATATATATATATATATATATATATATATATATATATATATATATATATATATATATATATATATATATATNAAGAAAACTCGAAGTTTCGGAGAAGTTTGGTATTACATTTTATATTTTAATAATTTTCCCTTTTTTTGTTTCAAAGTCATATACGTCTTGTAAATATTTCTGCTCATTTAGAGTTTATCAGTTTCATTTGTGTTTGAGATGAAGCACAGAAAACTACCATAATAAAAAGATCACGAAGAGGAAAAAGTGGAAGTTGACAGATTAGAGTGGTAGAAGTTATTTCCGTGGTAAAGAGAATGCTCAGGGGGTAATGGAGCAGTATGTACACTTTGTGTGACATGAGTAGATGAGCAGTTAAGAAAGACATGTAAAAATGGTAATTGTAGCTCGAAAAACAAAATAAATGACAGCTTTCCGAAGCATTATGTGAAATGTAAAATTATTGTAAGAGTTTATGGTCACAAAATGCGAAGATAAAACGATAGAGATTCATCCTAAACAAAACAAGATGATTGTATTGAAGTTCAGATGGTTCGATATGAATAACATTGCGCGTAATAATGGAAAGAGAATTTTTAATTTTTTATCTTGACAATCAGAACCACTCACAGAAGGAAGTTTCAAAGATAATTTATGAGGGCATATAGTTCTCTCCTCATTACTTAAACCTTTACTGTGTAAGGAAATTTAGTAATAGGCATCATAGTATTCATGATTACTTTTCACCAACTTTTTCAGTCTTTAAAATGAGAATTAAATTGAATTATTGCAATTCTATTTCATAAAATACTTGATGAGAGGAAGCACTTATACACCTAGAGTTTTATACAAATATGCTTCCAATATGCAGAAAGAAAATGTATAACAATGTATGATCACCTCAAAATCACGAACAGATATGTAATAAAAATTATATATTTTCCTTTGACTTTTGAATCAAACTTTTTTCTTGGAAAATTTATTAAGAGGTATGAAAATGTTGTTTTTTTACAAACAAAGAAAGTAAATAGTTGTTGTAATAAAAAATAACTCGCACACAATGCGGTGCATCCGAAAGATATTAAGTAAAATGGCTTCAATTTTTCATGTTTTAATTTCAAAAATTCATTTCATGTGATTGCAATGACACCTCCGCACAATAGGTAGATGACATGCGATGCCCAAAAGTAGTGCTAGAATATTAAAATACTTGTTTACGTCAGTTCCTTTTGGGAATATCATCTATCACATGCATACATTCAATGCAGGATGTCAAGAAATCTCGCGATTATATTTCCATGTATAATTCATGCTATTTATATAATATCATTGTGATTCCCATTCATATAAGTAATATTTTTCGTTTTATTTAAGTCAACACAATAAGAATATTTTGCGTAGGTACTAGTATTTTGTAAACGTAAATTCTTCGATTAAATGCTCATGCAATTGGGTTCCAAGGGCTAATTGTGATCTCCCTTGTGTTAGAAGTAACTTCTCTTTTTCAAAGGGTCGTGACGCAAAGTGTAATTATCCAGTTGCCACGGTTACGAAACTGACAGATGAATGAAGCACTCGTAACTTCAGACAAAAATCTTCCTCACTCATTATTCTGCGAGTTCTTAGTTTAAGAAACTCCTTCAAATCTTCCACCTAATCGTGTTGTAAGAGCGTTACAAGAGTGACATTTACAGTCTGCGCTTCTTCGCCGCTTTTCGTGTCAGAAAGGAATGAGGGGAGAAAAGAAAGGGGAGAGAGGGTCCCAGACAAGTTGCAAGACGCTCGAGAAGAGACAATACCATGCATTCTTAATTCAACCGGACAGCGTTGTAAGGAACTGGTGTCAGTGTTGCGGTAGATCGCGATTCGAAAACCGCAATCTCTAGAAGAATTTGATAATACGTGTAATATTGTAAATAAAGTTTCCTTTTTGTGTTTTCTCATGTCCAGTTTTCCACGATAGTTCTTTTAATTTTTGGGAAATAATTACTCACTCTTTACTGATGGAAGCATCTTAAGGTCAGAAGAACACTCACCTGCAAACAAAGTAACAAATTTATTACAACCACAGCAGTATAAGAAGATATTTTATGTTTATTTATATCGCTTGTATCCACAAAACATTTAAACAAACGATAAAACGACTTCTTTAGAAAAGAGTGACAAAAGAATGGTATTGAAATTACAACACACTTCTTAATGTTTGTGACGCCGAGCAAAAATTATTTGCATGTTTAGAAGAAACGTACAATATTGAATGTTTAAATACAGGTTATTGACCCATCCTACAAATTATGGTCCATAGTTCAAACTATTTGTTGGAACCTAACATCAAAAGTATTACAAACTTTGTGAGATAATAAGAAACTCAAAATTTAGTTTAAGGTAAACACCTGATCACTCAAAAAATTTTACTGTTCATGTATGTTCTTTTTATTTTCTACATTCGTGTGCTACCAACCTTTCAGACTGAAGACATGATTACGTACATTTCATCTTAAAAAATTTTTTTTTTCAGAGAATTCAATACACTATTACAACATTAATTACTATTACGAAATTATAGAAAATATTTCTTATTCGTGTTAACACCAAAAAATTTGAAAATAATTACGGATTAGAATAAATAAAATCCCGATCATGTGAAATAATTAATGGCAATATGGGATGTGATCAAATAATTGATGCGATCATAACAACAGAATTGTTTCCGTTGTCTTTACTTTACTCCCTCAACGTTCATCACATTGTAAGAAAAAGAAAAGAAAATTGATTCGTTTACAAGAAACAATACAAATTGAGAGAAACAAAACTAAGTAATCTCTTGTTATGATTCCACGAATGTATAGGAGTGGGAATGTAATTCATCGTGTTAATCATCCGAAGAAAATAGTATCAGAGGAGAGAACGTTGCCCCGGTGCATAATTGATTTTCCAATAAAAGCAGCAAAGGGAAGTGACGCACAGATACCGCTACTTCAACGTAAAGAAACAAAACAAAAAATCTCCCTTCTGAGAACATCAATCACTGCCCTCGCAGATGAGTAGAAAAAAGGTGTTTACTCATACGTTTTTTAAAACTTTCTCATTGATCATTAATATATTTAAGAATGAAAATTACTAGTTGGCAAATTTTTATTGATGAAAATGTTTTAATTTATTAAATCTTTGAATGAAGGCAAAACAAACCAGGAATTTATTTTATAATATTTATGTGTATTCACAAGAATAACTCCATAGCCATCGCATACTCAAAATTTAGTTTAAGGTAAACACCTGATCACTCAAAAAATTTTACTGTTCATGTATGTTCTTTTTATTTTCTACATTCGTGTGCTACCAACCTTTCAGACTGAAGACATGATTACGTACATTTCATCTTCAAAAAATTTTTTTTTCAGAGAATTCAATACACTATTACAACATTAATTACTATTACGAAATTATAGAAAATATTTCTTATTCGTGTTAACACCAAAAAATTTGAAAATAATTACGGATTAGAATAAATAAAATCCCGATCATGTGAAATAATTAATGGCAATATGGGATGTGATCAAATAATTGATGCGATCATAACAACAGAATTGTTTCCGTTGTCTTTACTTTACTCCCTCAACGTTCATCACATTGTAAGAAAAAGAAAAGAAAATTGATTCGTTTACAAGACAATGTCTCCAGAGCAAGGAGACAAACGCAACGTCATCGACCGACCTTGTTCTTCCGTTGCTCGTAAGCGTGGAGGCCGTCACACGTCAAAGCCTTCCTGAATGTGTTCAAAGAAATGCACAGACCGTAGCACTCCTCCAAAGGGGAGAATAGTTGTTACGAACATTTGCAACATATTAACATTAATAAATTTATTGTCAAAAAAGTAGTTGCAAATTGCGTATGATCACATGGAAGTCAATAAACTAATTTACTCTCAGGAGGCAAGCGAAGGACCATCCCATCAAGGGCTCTTAAGCAGAAACAGATTTAACATTTCAGCACAGTTCTAAAATAAGAATAAAAGTAGTTCGGTACACGTTAAAATATTAACAGAATACCAACAAAATTGTATTTAATAAAGTTACACAAAACGTTATTGTATTTAATAAAGTTACACAAAAGTAAGTATTATATGAAATATATATTATATAAAGTATTAATCGTAACCGTTAAAATAACTGAAAATTCTAGATTTATTATTTCAATGGACGTCACCCCTAGAGAATGTGTAAAAAAAATCCGCCTCTACCAGAAGGAAAACCGGAGAAATACCCTTGCCAGGATGAGATTGAAACAATCGAGGTCGCCTCACCGCTCAGAAAAGAATCCATTTATTTGGATGGTTACGTAGTAAATGAGGTTTCGGTCGATTTATTGCGTGGTACCCAATCCAGCTCCAGGCAATTGTCGGTGTGATACCTTACTATTACTTATGTCGTTAGGTTGAAGAGAAGTCTCAAAGTCGCTGCTATGTTTCGTTTTACAAAAATTACGTTCTCTACGTTAACTTCAAATTACAAATTTCCATGTGTTTGACTTCACCTCGTCGAAAATATCGAAGGAATCTTTTTCTTTAACTCATTCCTCATGAGTCTCATTTCTGGATCAATGAGTTGATGATCTATTATTCATTGATTTTTGAATGCTTAACTCTCCTGACGCACAATTGTCAAAACTTTGAAAACCTTGAGAAAAAAATTAAAAACCTGCATAAATGCTCATTTAATGCTACCGTAAAATTTTAAATTGTATCTTCTTTTTTTAATGTAAAGAATATAAAGGACGTTTTGAAATCTTATTGCGCCAGGTTATTTTGCTTATTGACCCAAGGCTTCCCCTCAGCGATCGCGCTTCACTTGTTGACTTTCGCCGGTGAAGACGCTCACGTAACGTGCAACGGTTCCTCTGCGGTCGACCTATGACGTCACTGCTTGTGTTCGCGGAGGTGTCCGAGATCCGGCCCAGGAGACCGCTAATCTGTTCGTCCGCGACATTAAATGGACAGGAATTACGAAAATTATGATTATCACAATTCTGCACTTACAAAGAATAGCGAGGTTCGAGTTAATGTAATACAAGAACAACAAGAACAATATTTCCACTAATACTACCTTTGATGCAGTGCAGCAGTGGTTCCCGAATATTTTTAGACCTCAGGCTTCCTTCATCTACAGTCATTAAGGCGGCATCCCTAATAAAAATCACTATAGTACGATAAACTTTTAATTACCGTTTTGTGTATTACTTAGTACCAATTTTAGTATTTTCCCCTGAAATATTTTTTATATTATTATTTGTTTAATTGTTAGAAACTACACTGTATGTGTGTGTGAAGAATATTTCAGATATATGAGGTGTGTGAAGAATGTTTCTATTTCACTCTTGGTATTTAATAACTGCATAATATGTTGTTGTTTTTTTAAAGCTTTGAAAAAGTCAGTCCACGTTACCTGGTATTACATTTACTGGTATATTAATTGAGACTGTGGGGTAAGAAAACCAAATACACAGTGACTTAATTCGCCAAAAATTTTAAAACGAAATATTTCTTAACATTAAATTTTTATTCTTCATTCGAAACAAAAAATGTGGAGAAACAGGTTTTAAAACATTCTTTCAGTAAAGCTAAATAATTCAGTTATTGTATTTTTTAGTTCCAAAAGTGTATACAGTATTTGTGATTTTATAGATTATCAAGGTCTTTGAAAATTGTAAAATAACTACATCCATAATTTGTCTATTCATAATTTGAAAGAGAATGTCAGCTTGAAATTTGCTTATGAAGTTCATTATTCGTTTTACGCTTTTACGCAAATAAAATTAAGCGGATATAGCGAATAATATCATCAGGTAATTCCCAAGATTTCAATGACATAAGCATTGAGGATATGATGACCTCACAATAATGGTCTACACTCACAACAACGTAAATAGAAATATCTATAAAACGTCTTAGAGCTACGAGTGTTACCAGTGTTATCTACAACACTTATTAACATTTGCAGTCGCTAAAATTGATTTATAACAAACTGTAGCAACAATTCCAAGAGAAAGGTACTAGTCTTACGACGTCTTCTTCATCCATCTCCATCAGAATTCCAAAGGTCATTTACAATCCCGACCCTTCCTTTGCAGGGGTCGCTGAAATTGGCACTTCATTTAGACCCTTGACGGATTGTAGCCTCAGGAAGCATGTCTGCGAAGGCTTAAGGCGAATGGAAAAGAAGAAGTGAGAGAGTTTTTGCATCAGAAGAAATCATGTAGAATTGAAACATTTTCCTCCTTTTCAGTGCCATCAGCATTCACACTATTTGGAGGTCGCGTATGAAACGAAATCTGGGAAAGCTGTCAAGTAACGAGAAATTACTTCTATCACGTGATATCGTAATAAGGTGTGTCCGGAAATAGAAACTGGCTAACTATGAACATCAAATATCATCCTAAAAAAGGATACATGTTAAGCAGTTGATCATTCAATTATACGTGAATTAGTGTTGATTTTTTTTAATATTAAACAGTATAAAAATATATTCAGGTTGTTTACAAAATCGCTCTATCTTATTTCTAAAATGTAACATATTGTAAAAAACTCGTTTTTCTCCTATCATACCAAGTGCCTAAAATGATACGTCAATACAAGACAATTTTCTGCACTTCAAAAGCATCGTGTCGACACTTTTTAAATGTTTACAATTTCATTTATACGTAGATTTAAACTATAAAATCAATTCGAATTGTCCTAAGTTCATAAAGCGATATCCCAGGAAGCGCTTAACTCCTGTCCCTCTTTTGTATCGCGTGACAGCATAAGAGTGAAGATCTTTATAAACAAATATTTTAACACTATATTTTAAATGTCGTCGCGATGTTTGTGAGGATAATTATGGAGCTTCAAGATGTGCGATAAAAAGAATTAATGTAAATGAGACGCCAGAACAACGCATAGAATGAATAATAAAAAAGAAAAAAATCATTTTTTTATTTGACAGGGTTAAGCGTATTAGTCTAGCTCAATACTGGACATCCAAATGCAATTATAACAAAAATTTCTCAAGAAATTTGGAACGTTTAAATTTATTTTTTCTTCATTTTCGAGTGTGAAATGTTGACTCGTGTTCAGAAAGTTGAATTATTTACATCATTTTATGTAGTACTGTGCTCCAAATTAAAGTTACTCATAAAATCCAGAATACCTTTGTCTAATTTTACGAGGAATGTCTCTTGTGTAAGTCTATGAACTCAAGATTCTAATGTTATTTCTGAGTTAGTGTTTGTGAATATCATTTATCGTCCTCGAATTCACATTTATTATAGCTTTTACAAAAAGAAGCATTCCCTCCATGTATGTGTTCCGTATTTCTTTATGAAAAGATGTAACAGAATAGTTAAATTAATTAAATAGGGAGTTGCAATTAAAACGGTAGAAAACTTAGCAAACACGCAAAAGTGATTCGTAAAAACTGTTTATTTTTCTCAGTTAGACAATAATTTGACCATATGAGCAGATAAATATACACTATTCAAACATAGATCATAGGTTAATTGGCTCAAATAAGAATGACCCGCATTAACCGACCTTGACCAAGAACGCTTGACCGGAAATTAGTGCGGTACAGATAAGAATGAGACGCAAATACGCTTTCGAGCAATTGACTGGACATTCAATATCACACCACTCATAATGACGTTGCATCATATCCTGACGAATGTGAGGACTTATTTCGAAGTATAGTAAACTAATTTGGCAGCTTCATCACTTAATTATCATCAGTACTAAACAGTTTAAAGATTACATTACAGGAGGTAAAATACAGTGTTTATGGTTCCACTCAAGAACGAAATGATGCCGAATTCAAATCTAAACACGAGATTGATTATTAAAGTGGTAATCTGTCTTTTGTGACCATGCTTCATATTCTGTGACTCAAAAACACCACTTAGACTTATCCTCGTTTCCAAAAAAATGAAACTACAGAATAATTTAACCATGTTCATCCAAAAAACAATTACTAGATATTTTACGTATTACGTTTTCCATTTTCCAACTACTCAGATATTTAAATGTTGAATGTCGTAAGGAAGACATTAATTCCAGAATTCAAATAAGATTTTTAATTTACAAAAATTATAGACAACATATACCGGTCGAATCAGCAAAAGTTAACTCAAATATTTCCGAAATGAATAATCGTATCAAAGTGAAAGTTTCATTAAGATAAATCGTGACATGTGGCTAATCATTTGGCGCATTTACAGAATTGAAAGCTTATTTAAATGCAAGAATATTGACATTTTTCTTAAATGAAACTACCTTTTCTACGGCTACTTGAAAACCGTTACAAGCAGAATACAAAGACATAACATTTACAGAATTGGAACAAATAACAAAAGATGTGCTGTGTAGGTAACAATTAAATATTTTCTAATAGAAAGGATGGGTACGAGAACAATCATTTTTTAACTTACATCTTCCGAGTACCTACTCGGGAAGGGACGTTTGCATCATCTACGGCCAAGTGAAAATTGTGACGAACCGGGACTCTCCCTCCCCGAGTGCGTACTTGGAAGTTGAGTTAAAAGTTGCATCCGACATGTAGGTACGTGGAAACCAGGAAAGGGAATGATCACTTATCCTATGTATAAGGTGCGACGCAGGTTCACCGGAACAAACCAGGTGGATATTGTGTATGGCTTTTGGGAGTCGAGATGGATGGTGCGGCGGTAGCACATCTGCGGCCAAAACAGGCGGCCCCTGGTTCGAGTCCCGGTTCGTCGCAATTATCACTTGGCTGTAGACGATGCAAGAATCACCTAACGTCGAGGCTGAGGTCTTTCGGTGCCGCGTGAAATGCGTCCAGTTTTCCATGTTCCAAATACTTTAATACTCGCGATCTTGTTTCCCCGTTGTTATTCGATTAAATTCTATAAATGTTATATATTTCCATTCATATTTTCTTGGGCTTTGAAGTAAAGCTGAAGAAATATGTGAAATGATAAGCCTCATGTCACAACGTATCTTAGTGTCAATGTCTTGATTCGTTTAGGAGTTCTTTGAAGTGCTTACATTAGCTGGCTCACGATTTATTTCCCCGTATAAATCATGAAGTACAAGTTTCTATGTAAAGCATCTGCTCTTAACTACTTAAGTATATACTAGCTAATACTACGTATATTACATTCTATTGAAAAGAAAAAGAATAACTGAGAAACGAAACAACAAAACTTAATATTGAAGTCAAATACACACCGAACCGTAAAATGCAATTATCGATTTTAATACATAT
Organism: Laupala kohalensis; assembly: GCA_002313205.1. NCBI lineage: Eukaryota > Metazoa > Arthropoda > Insecta > Orthoptera > Trigonidiidae > Laupala > Laupala kohalensis. The sequence goes on from NNCF01129167.1 coordinate 513,519, forward strand.
TAGGTATTCCGTTCAATCATCCATTCCTGTACGAAGTCCGTTTTAAAAGTCTTACTTACTAAGGAAAAAACTAAACCAGTTGTAACAACTCAAGTATATTTCGGTCACAATATGTACCGGTTACATCCTCCACGGCCAACGCCTTGAAGTCGCCCTCGCGCGCAACAACAACAAAACGTACTCCATTTTGTCTTCTTCTTCACATCACGGCCACGGCCCTCTACGCAAGAGCCAAGGCCTACAGTAGCTACAGTAGCAAAGAGTAATGAGCAGACAGGGAACCTACAGATTAGGTGTCAATTGAACGTAAGCCTGCAAGTATAATCCAAGCGTAATCAACATGACGCAATTACGACGCACGTCGTAATTACATAATAGCTCGTAATGGCATCATCCACATGACGTCCCTGCCAGTATCCAACAAGAAATAATATGAAAATCAACATTCATTTGTC